>JAJIBD010002008.1:0-104120 GCA_021461705.1 Cryptotis parvus
ACCTCCTGGTTCTCCAGCTCCTCTGGGAACAAGCCCCATGCACCAAACTGAGATTAACTTCGGTATCGTTGGGTATGGCCCAAATAAAAACGAACAGGAAGAAATGATTTACATTGGAAGCCAGAGAGACAGCGGCCATGGGGTTGAAGCGTGTGCTCTGTAAGCAAGGGGCCCAGATGCGATCCCTGGTAGTACCTGGTCCGCCTGCATCACCAGGAGGGACTCCTGAGCACCAAACTGGGAGGAAACCTTAAGGCCTGCTGGGCACGGCCCCCAGACCAAAGTAACAGTGGTAAAGAGCATGTCTTGCATAGTGAGACCTTCATCCAACCACAAATATATCTATATCATTATAAATATCACTTAATCAAGACATACTGTTTCAAAATTAATTTTTTTTCAATTTTATTGCAGTTTTGGGAACACGGTTATAACAGTGTTAACATTTATGGTTTGATATACACATTTACAGCACCCTCGCCATCACCAAACTGTTCTTGTTTTGGGGTTGTTTGTTTGTTTGTTTTTTGCATCACACCCAGCAATGCTCAGAGATTACTCCTTGCTCTGCACTCAGGAATTACAGTGCTCAGGGACCATAAGGGATGCTGGGGATCGAGCCCAGGTCTGGCTGCATGTGAGGCAAACGCCCAACCTGCTGGAATATTGCTCCAGCTACACTGTTCTTGTGTTTCTTCTAGTCTTCTGTGGACTCCCTCTCTCTCTTCCCCTCACCCCACTCCAGCTACTGCTTGATCATCTCAGCTCATGATCAAGGACTTGCTCCTGTCTAGTCTTGTGTTCTCGTTCTCTCTATACCTCATAAATCATCTGGTGTTTGTTCTTCCTGACTCATTTCACTCAGCATGATGTCTTCCAATCCTCAACTGCAAGTGAAAGTGACTTCCTTATATCGCTGATTTCTGAATCTGAAAATGCTTTTCCAACGACAGAATTTAACCATCTGGGATCATGCAACACAAACGCAAAGTGTCTCTCACACCAGGATAACCCCGACGCAGGACTGGGTAGACACTTACCTGACACAGGACCGGTTGGACACTTACCCCCACTTACCCCTGACGCAGGACTGGGTGGACACTTACCACTGGTCCACCACTTCTTGCCATTAACCACATAGCTATCCCCATCTCTCTGGATGCTGCATTCAATATTGGTGGCGTCACTTGAAGCTACATCCGGTTCTACAAATAAGCAAAGGATGAGTTTGTAAGCAGGCAAGTACCAACAGTTCACAAGATACTTTGATTAGTGGAGGGCAAACTCCTTGGGACAGAGAACTCCTCATCTTTGTGGCCTGCCGTTCTTCCCCTGGTCTTCCCACAAGCCACACCTAGTAGGAATTCAGTCGAGGTGCACTGGAAGAATGAGTGAGGCTTATTTGAGAACTCTAGGGGTCAACAGTTTGTATTGGATTCTTGGCTCTCTCGTTGACAGGGGCTTGGGATACCTTGATTTAATCTTTCCTCCCAACATGGAAAGTACATGAGAAGCGATTGTTCTTTAGTCACTATCAGATCTCTCCTAAATATCTGCAAGCCATTTTTCCCACCCTGGAGTTTGACTATCTTAAATAGTGTTTAACTGGGCCTTATAAATTCCATCAGAAATGCGTTCACAGGTCTGGATATTTCAGATTCTTTTGAAGTCTGGTGCACATGAACGTTTTTCATGAGCCATCTAGAAGCACTGCTGAGTGCTTGGCCTTCCCAAGCCAACAGGCGAGTTCTCGCCACACTGCTGCATGCTTATTAAACTGAAGACTGTTCCCAAGGGTCCTTCCTCAAGGAGCAGCCCCCAGGCGGGCGGCATCCATGTCCACTGGAGACTTGTAAGGGGACGACTGGGGCCCAGGTTTCTCTGTTGGGAGAAGCTCTCAAAGGGGCTCCCAAGCCATCACAGGTTGAGTGCCGTCTCCGCAGAGAGAAAATTAGCATTAGGAGACCCGAAGGTGGATGCTGTGATCATCAGCACGCCTGACACCCGGCAAGCACTTACTCAGTCAGGGCTGAGTATGACATGTTCTTGCATTTTGAGTCTCCCAGATACAGCCCTAAGATGGTGCAGAGAATGAGCCTGCTGTTTGCTAGAGTTAAAAATCAGAGAAATAAAATGGCTTTGTTAAGTGCTGTTCAAGAGGGGACTGGGAGAGGGTAGCCTAGGAAGGGGGCAATCTGGTCAAGGGACTGGAGCTAGAACCAGTGGTGCTAGAACCGTTCTGTTGTTTCAGAACGCAGAGCAGAGGAGGCAGGAACTGGGAGTGGGGTAAGCCGAGACAGGGTGAATCTGATCATGGGAATGTGCTAGGACTTTGGTAATGGACGAGGGAAGCTTATACACATAGAGGCTCAAATTTGTGCTCCTGAAACATAGACCCAGCTGTAAACCAACGCTTGGTTCATAAATTTCATTTAATTAAATAAAAACATTTTTGGCTTTTGAACACACCTGACTGTGCTAAGGGCTTTTCCTGGCTCTGCGCTTTAGGAATCACTCCTGGCAGGCTCAGAAGACCCTACGTGGTGCCAGGGATCAAACTCGGGTCAGTCACACACAAGGCAAACGCCCTACCCACTATACTATTGCTCTGGCTGGCTCATGAAATTTTATGTTTTTTTTTTATCACACCCGGAAATGCTCAGGGGTTACTCCTGGCTCTGCACTCAGGAATTACTCCTGGCGGTGCTTGGGGACCATATGGGATGCCGGGGATCGAACCGGGTTGGTTATGTGCAAGGCAAACACTGTGCTATCGCCTCCAGCCCCTAAAGGAGAAAAACAAATGGGTTCCTTCTGCTCTTCCACGTGTCTTAGCTCCAAGGACCTCATTTAAAAGAGGACTCAGCAGTCACCTTTCTGGACAGGGACTAACGTGCCTCAACGGCGGAACCTGCCCCTGCAATACCCTCAGCTGCTCCCCAGCGTGCGGGCCCGGGCTCTGCCGTCACCTGTCATACAGAAGCAAGACGTGATGCTCCCTCGAAGAAGGGGCTCCAGCCACTGCGCCTTCTGCTCTTCATTTCCATACAGGTGGAGCACCTCCATGTTCCCGTGTCTGTGCACCTTGAGAAAGACATCTTCAGTTTCCCCCTTATGTACAGACTGTACAGAGAGCGGATGAGACACAAGTTTCCAAAGCAACTGTTGGCTATGAAGAGTATGTGAAACATGGAAACGGAAGAGCGGAGTCAACAGCGGCGGTGTGGCTCTTCCCGTACGCTGGTGAACATGTATCTCTCGGCTTCTTGCTTGCCTGTTTCCAATCTGGAGCAGTCTGTGCTCTCCCCTGACCATGTGCTTTTCTCCCTCGCCTTTTCCCCTCACAACTTTCAGTGCTGCGCTTACTTTGTGCACCCCAGACCACCTGGAAAGCACAAGGTCACAGCTCAGGGGCAGAGCACACGACCCCCTGCCCTGGGAAGCAGATGACCCGGGTGGACTTCAGAGCAAGGCCCCTCCTTGGGGGACACCAACAGGACATGATACACTGAAGCATCCACTAGTGAAGATGGTTTGTGTCTGCCAAGAGCAAAGGGCCTGGGTGCCTTTCTCCAATTTTTTTTTGTCTCATTAAATTTCTATTTCCTGTTTTTTGGGTTTTTGAGCCACACCCAGTGGGACTCAGGGCTTAATCCGACTCTGCACTCAGGGGTCCTGTTGGCAGGTTCAAGGGCCCGTATGGGATGCCAGGACTCGAACCCAGGACTCGAACCCAGGTTAGCTGCGTACAAGAAAGTGCCCGTGGGCCGGAGCAATAGCCCAGCGGGTAGGGCATTTGCCTTGCACACGGCCGGCCTGTGCCGGCCTGGGTTCGATCCCGGCATCCCATATGGTCCCCCGAGCATCGCCAGAGTAATTCCTGAGTGAAGAGCCAGGAGTAGCCCCTGAGCATTGCTGGGTGTGACCCAAAAACCACAAAAAAAAAAAAAAAAGAAAGTGCCCGACCCACTATACTACCTCTCCAGCCTCTCCAATCAAATTAATTGTATGTTTGGAAATTCTATTTGTTTGTTTTAATTGAATCACCATGAGATACACAGGGGATTTTTTATTTTTTTTTAAATTTTTTATTATACCACCGTGAGACATACAATTACAAAGGTGTTCATAATTGGTTCTTGGTAATACAGTATACCAGCACCCATCCCTCCACCAGTGCCCCATTTCCACCACCAATGTATCCCACCCCCTCCCACCCACCCCCAGGCTGCCTCAATAGCAGGTAGCCCCGTTTCCTCTCTTTCCTTCTGTTTCTGCATCTCTCTCCCTCTTATTTTACACATTGTGGCTAGCCCACAGGGATTTTTTAGATATAAGATTTTTTTTTTTTTTTGGGCCACACCTGGGGATGTTCAGAAGTTATTCCTGGCTCTGCACCCAGGAATTATTGCTGGTGGTGCTCAAGAGACCATATGAGATGGTGGGATGCTGAGGATCGAAACCAGGCTGGTGCATGCAAGGCAAATGTGTATCTCCAGCCGAGATTCACAGTTAAAATGCTCATGATAGGATTTCAGTCATACAATGTTCCAATACCTGTCCCTTCACCAATGAACATTTCCCACCACCAATGTCCCCAGTTTGCCTCCAGCACCCCAGCCTGCATCTATACATCTATAGCAAACACTTTTCTCTCTCTCTCTCTCTCTCTTTCAATCTCTCAATCTCTCCCCTTCCCTCCCTCTCTCCTTCCTTCCTTTCAGCATTCCCCATCAAATTTCTAAATATACCATCTAAATGACTATTTTTCCCCTTGAGTATTAATAACTCAAAGATGTTTCCAATATCACGACGTTAAGGATAAACCCTAGACAGTGAATTGCCCACAGGCACTGAGTTAAGTCTAACTTAATATGCTCGCACTCTGTCCCCACGTTCAACAGAGCCAAAGTAATACTAAAGATGCACAGGACCGGGGACCAGAGCGATAGCACAGCAGGGAGGGTGTTTGCCAACCGGGGCTCGATCCCGGTGTCCCATATGGTCCTCTGAGCACCACCAGGAGTAATTCCTGAGCAAAGAGCCAGGAGTAACCCCTGAGCATTACCGGTGTGACCCAAAAAAGAAAAAAAAAAGATGCACAGGACTTCAAGGAGGTCAACGCAAGCTTAGAATACTTTTGGCGATGAAGGATAGAATGAGCCCCAAGTTATAATTAATGAAACTCTTTTTCTTTGCTTATTTAAAATTCACTGTTTCTTACAGTTCAAATGAGGTTAAATATTGAGTAAGATTTTCTGAAAATTACCAGTTGACTGAGAATCTGAGCCCAGGGAGGAAACCTAGATAAATTGCTTCCACAAAAGTATTTTCTAGAGGTCAGAGCGATAACTCAGCGAGCTGAACACATGCTGTGCAGGCAGGAAGCCTGGATTCCCTCCCTGAGTACCCGGAGGGAGAAGCTCCAGGTGTGACCCCTATACCCAACCCCAAACCAAAATGTTTTCCATTGAAAACTGGAATGGGGGGGTTGAGAAACAATACAGTGGGTGGGGTGCGTGAGGCAGTATAAAGGGTAGGTGCTTGCCTTGAATGCGGCCAACCTGTGTCAAAGTTCAAGCCCCACCCAGTGACCCTGAAACCATGGTCTTCCCATGCGGACAGCTGTCTGTCACTACTGCAGATATCACCCATGCAGGCTGTTTCCAAGCAGGTATCATTTGGAGGCCCCTAACAAAAATCACATGGGGTGATCCCTTTTTCTTCCTCTACTAGGGAACTTAGTGTTCTTTATTCCTTAATAACCCCAAAGACCTAGTGCATGGAATACAACAGGTAGGAAAGAAAGATAATCACGCTAACTAAAAGTGTTGGTTATTTTTATACTAATACTCTGCCTATTTCAGTCAGTTACAGATATATCCAATACTCAACCAGGAAACTACTATCTTATATTACCAATCCTATTAGTGCAATTTCTATTCACGAATGCTCTGCTTGGGGGCGGGGGCTGTGCACTACAGCAGGTGGTTCGGGGCTACTCCCAGCTCTGTGCTTTGAGGCTACTCCCAGCACTGGGGGCAACCAGGTTGGCTGCACGTTAAGTGCCTTGTACTGTCTTGCTACAAGTCACTGAAATAGCACAATTATAGACACTTTTATAAATCAATTGCTTTGTCTGGAAAAACTTCCTTATTAAACAAAGACAGAGAGAGAAATGTAAACATTGCTGGAATTACCAGAGAAAGTTGGTTTTTAAATAACATAGTACCTGGCGCTTGGCAGTTAAAAACCTCTGGAGCGAAGAAACATTTTCCTGTTTCTTCAGCAATCAAAGCATAATCCACCTGGCTGAGACCACTGACAGCCGGCAGGAACAGGTTCCAAAGACCCTCAGCTTTGGCCATTTCCTGTGGAGGTGAAGACCAGGCCAAAGATGATCGTTAACCATGACCTCACATCATTTTTAAAAGATATTCGGGGCCTGGAGTGATAGCCCAGTGGGTAGGGCATTTGCCTTGCACGTGGCCAACCCAGGTTCGATCTCCAGCATCCCATATAGTCCCCTGAGCACCGCCAGGAGTAATTCCTGAGCAAAGCAGGAGACCCGCACACCAGGTATGACCCAAAAAAAAGCAAATAAATAAATAAATAAATACATAAAAAATAAATGAATGAATGAACGAACAAACGAATAGATGAATGAATGAATGAATGAATGAGATGTTGGCATCTATGTTTTCTGAGTTTAAAAAAGCCTTATAAAGGTATTTATTTCAGTGGGCCTGAGAGCACGCATGATGAAGTGCCATGACTTCATTATAAACCAAGTTTCTTGTCAAAGACATGACTTTGTCTCCAACCTTCCTTAGACTTGGCTGAAAACAGAATCTTCTTATTTGAAACTTTGAGTTGAAATATAGCTGTTATGCAATCTTCCCACAGTTGCGTATGATCATGCCAATGACCCTATTCTGTGCAGTGCAGCGCCTGACGTGAGTGGCCGTTAAGGTTTTGAAAACATGAAATAAAAATGGAGTCTGTGTGGAGCAAACTGCAGTCTCATGTAGGGAAACTGGGAGCTGGCAATGTTGACAAACACTGTTTTCCTCTGAGCGGCCACAGGGGGCTACTTCCATGCCATGCCATGTATAAAAATATTGACTCGTTTATTCTTGTGCTTTGTTTTGCGGCCACACCCAGCCATTCTCAGGGTTTACTTACTTCAGGCTCCTGCACTCAGGAATTACTCCTGGCAGTGCTAAGGGGACCATATGGAATGCCGGGATCAAACCTGGGTTGGCTGCAAGGCCAACACCCTCTCTGCTTTACTGCCACTAGAGCCCCTGTATTGACTCACTTATATATTCCATGTTCTGTCATTCGCTTTCTTATTAAAGAGCCGTTAGTGCTAAAACTATCCCCTGCATCAATAACAAGATGAACAACGAGGTTCTCAAAAACTGCTCATGAAGTCTTTCTTTCCTTTCCTTCCTTCCTTCCTTCCTTCCTTCCTTCCTTCCTTCCTTCCTTCCTTCCCTTCCTTCCTTTCTTTCTTTCTTTCTTTCTTTCTTTCTTTCTTTCTTTCTTTCTTCCTTCTCTTCCTTCTCTCTCTCTTCCTCTCTCTTCCTTCCTTTCTTTCCTTCCTTCCTTCCTTCCTTTCCTTCCTTCCTTCCTTCCTTCCTTCCTTCCTTCTCCTTCCTTCCTTCCTTCCTTCCTTCCTTCCCTTCCTTCCTTCCTTCCCTTCCTTCCTTCCTTCTTTCTTCCTTCCTCTCTTTCTTTCTTTTTTTTTTTTGCTTTTTGGGTCACACCCGGCGATGCTCAGGGGTTTCTCCTGGCTCTTCACTCAGGAATTACTCCTGGCGGTGCTGGGGGACCATGGGATGCCGGATCAAACCTGGGTCAGCAGCATGCAAGGCAAACGCCCTATCCGTTGTGCTATTGCTCCGCCCCCGAAGTTTCTTTTTTAAATGCTAAACATTTTCTTATTTTTCTTACCTTAAGTTTATCAATCACAAAATGGCTTCTCCACTTGTCCACTGAATTTTCATTTTTAGCATAGAATTCAATGACCTCCTTGAAGTGGAAAAAATGTTGATTAGCTAAAGTTGATACAAAATAAATAGCACTATAAAGTGCTAGTACCTAAAGTAAACATATTTAAATGAATTCTTTTTAGCTGCCACAGATCAAGTTTCTTTATAAAGCCATACTCAGAAGTATAAAAAAATTCTAGAGGTTGGCTGCTGACGAAATTAAGCTGCCTCAGTAGCAGATCAACGATGTCCAGAACCCTTGGCAGGGGTGGGAGGATCGGGTCACACCCAGCAGTACTTGGGGAATACCCCTAGCTTCGTGCTCAGAGCTTAGGGGCCCATCTGCAGTGCCAGAGATCAAACTGTTGACAGTCACATGCCAGGCAATAACTTACCAGTTATAACATCTCTCCTACCCTCAACGTCTAGAACCTTACACAAAGATCTGAGCATTTCATTTAGCAAGAGGGACCAATAAATGGTCACAGAAACCTGTTCCAGGGTGGCGCAACTAAGATGTCATATCAATGCTGACTATAACCTCCTTGGTTCTGAGCTGTGCAGGGACAGAAGCCTGCTGGTGGAGGAGAGAGTGCACCCTGGGGTGAGTGTATGGGGGATGCTCGCTGGGACTCTTGGCTTTTAAAATTAATAAACCCTTTTCTTGAGGAGGCAAAGAGATATAGGGGTAAGGTGCTTGCCATATATGCAGCTGATACAAGTTCAATCCCGCCACCACATATGGTCGGCTAAGCACCCACGAGGAATGATCCCTGAACACTCACCAGGTATGACCACCCCCGCCCAACAAAAAGCAAGGAAAGAACCATTTTCTTGAAGAAAGCTTGTTTCATATGAAGCTCGGTTCATATTTGCATGCAGGAGGTTCAGATTCTATCCCCACACTGTGTGGTCCCCTAGGTATCACCAGGAGTAATCCCTAAGCAGTCAGGTATAGGCCAAAAAAGCTTTCCTCTCACAATATGTAAGAGAAGGAAGAGAGAAAGAGAGAAAAGAGATAAAGAACCTGCCACAGAGGCAGGCTAGGGGAGGGGGAGGGAATCGGGGACATTGGTGGGGGAAATGGGCACTGGTGGAGGGATGGGTGCTGGAACACTGTATGGCCGAAGCTCAAACATGAACATTTTTGTAATTGTGTATCTCATGGTGGTATAATAAAATATATTTTTAAAAAAAGCTTTCCCCCTCACCCCCCCACACACATACCAAATACTCAGAGTGAGTTATGGAAAATCAACAGTTGGAAAGTCTAAGCTGTTAAGAGAAACTCTTGAATAAGTTCAAGTCAAGTCTTAGATGTAGAGAGAGCAAATACTAGAAAAAGGAGCTTAGAGCTTCTAAGAAGTCACAAAAAATATCCATCCTCACAATCAGAATGTACCATTTAGCCAGACACAGATGAAGAACATCCAACAGAAAGAAAAGCTCTTAGAAGAAGAAATGGCCAAGGCCAGGGAGGTAGCTCTCCGTACAGAGTGTGGAGATGCTTCAATGGGCTGGAGCATATACTCTGCATGTGGGAGCCCCAGAGTCAATCCCTGCTACTCTGTGGCTCATGCAGAGGCCGGGCAGCCCCACAAGGCATAGAGCCAGGAGCAGCCTTTGAGCACTTCTGGTGATGGCCCCAAACAAAATCTTTAAACTAAAAGATTCTGACAACAACATGTGATCGGAGCCTACCTATACCGTATCAGTACTTGCCACAGTGAATAATAAGAGAAAAAATTCTTCTCTATGCATCATTCGGCTCACTAGGAAATCACGAGCAGTGCTTTTTAGAGGCAAGGGCGTCCGCAAGGACACGTCATGCTATAGCTCCCCTAGTTTTTAAAGGTGCACCTCTGTTTTTGACTTATAGCCCTTCCTTTTGGATTGTGATCACACTCTTTCTGCAACACCAGAGATCACAAATGGCCGTGTTGTCAGGACTGCACTCCGCGCATGGGCGTGGTGGTGGGGAACTTGTCGGGGAACTCCGCAGGGGTCCCCGACAGTATCAGGGCTGAAGCTCTCTTCTACCTCCGGAGGACGCCGGAGAACAGATGAAAACTCACGAGGACCGGCAGTCAAGGCTACGCCCGGGCCGCACCGGTTCCTAAAAAAGGCTTTTAATGGTATAAAAGCTCTTCCACAGCACTTCAATATAATGAACAAACTTTAGCTCTGGTCCAAACTTAGACCATACAAAAGAGCCTAAATCTCCCACCAAAAAGAGAGAGAGGATCTCACCCGAGCTGAGTCATACCCAGAAGGAGCAAAAGGCCAAAAGCCAAAGCCAAAAGCTGCAGGAGCCAAAAAGCTGAAGGCTGAGGAACCAAAAGGCAAAAGGTGAAGCGGCCTCAAGTCAGCCCCTTATATACACCAAAGTAATCCAATCGGGAGGGGCAAAGAACTCTAAACAGAATGTAGTGCCACACCTTATTGCAGGTATAAACAAAGGTTATGCCAAGGACTAAGGAGATTATCTCTTATGTAAAACACTGAGAGAGAGGGGGCTGATATAAAGTAATACATCTTAACTTCATGAGCTTCATGTAATCTAGATGGTACCCACAAGGTCCTTCTTATTATTATCTGCACCAGGGTGATTCTGAGTATCTTGTTCTCGTGTACTGAAAGGGTCACACTCGCCTGCTTAGAGCAAACTAGTATGATCCTTCCTATAGTCTTCCTATAGTCTCAACGTAGCCAGGGAAGATAGTCTCCTGGTAAATTCTAACTGTCCCACACTGGGTGCAGTGGGTATAAAGAGGAGCTGTGCCCAATCTAGAAAACATAGAAGTCTTAGTAGATGTATAAGTCCGAAGTTATTCAATCAAGGTGACTTCTGTAAGTGCCACACCCTCTAGCAGTGTTTACATAGAAGAGAGGTCTCATAAGAACTAATCTTGGCTTAAGTAGATTAAGCTGGGAGTGAGCAAAACAACAAAACTCCCAGAATAGCTAAACCTGTCCTCCAACAGGAACTGAACCCAGAGACGCCACGTTTCTGAAGCAGGAGGACACAGTACTGAGTTATGCAGGGGAGGGGGCTCACCAGTCACTGTTTCTCAGACTGTTTTGCTTGTTTTGTTTTGGGGTCATACCTGGCAGTGCTCAGGGGCTACTCCTGGCTCTACACTCAGGAATCACTCCTGGCAGTGCTAAGGGGACCACCTGGGATGTCAGGGACTGAACCCTGGAAGGCCGTAGGCTGCCCTATCCACTGTAGCATCGTTGCAGCCCCTCTTCAAATATTCTACAAAATAAGGCACTTTTTTTTGCCTTTTTGGGTCACACCGGCAATGCTCAGGGGCTACTCCTGGCTCTGCACTCAGGAATTACTCCTGGCGGTGCTCGGGGGACCATATGGGATGCCGGGATTGAACCCAGGCCGGCAGAGGATGGCCATGTGCAAGGCAAACGCCCTACCCGCTGGGCTATCGCTCCGCCCCAAATAAGGCACTTTTTATGCAGCGAGAGAGATGATGCGAGGGTTAAACTTCTTGCCTTGCATGCAACCAAGTCAGATTTAATCCCTGGAAACACATCACCAGGTGTGGCTCAAAAATAAAAACAAAACAAAATTCTCCCCCAAATTTTGAAGTAGTTCTACTTTCCTTAAAAACAGCTTGTTCAAAAAATACTCCTGAAATCTACCCAGGGGTACTGGGACCAACCCAAGCAGCTCAAGTGATTCTTCAGCCAAACATCTCTCCCCTTCTCACAAGTCTCCTCCACATGAGCTCGCTCATAGGCGCCTCCTCAGGACACTTAGTGGTCACCACTGACACGGGGCCTTCTCTTCCTCCAATGCCCTTTTGAACTGTGGTGTCCGCTGCTACCACTTATCTGCAGTCTGATCCCCCTGCTTTTTCCAATTTCCCTTCTTTCCAAAGTCAGGCGCCTGGCCCGTGTGTCCCTCTTCCCATGTGTATACTTTTGCCAGTTAGTTGCATGAAAAGAAAAGTGTATTCAAGGGAATAGAGTGCAGCTGTGAGGAACAATGAAATCACAAAATGTGCTGCAATGTGGCTGGAAGTGGAAGACATCACGGTGGGTGAAGTGAGCCAGAGAGAGACAAACACAGGATGGTCTCACTTATCTGTGGAATGCAGAGAACAGCATGAGGAACGGACTGGAGTAAAGGGGACGCCTAGAGCAACCTTGACCTCAGAGTTTAGAGGAGACGGACAGAGAAAGAAAGAAATCAAGGGGGAGGAAGAGAACGAGAAGTAGTGGGGACAGGCCTGAGGGCTTGAGTCATGCCCGTGGCATGAGTGAGGGGTAGAACCATGTCCCCCAAAACACGATTCCACAGAACTGGAAACATGAGATCTAAGTGGCAAACATGGAAACTTTATTTTTTTGTTGGGTTTTGTTTCTTGGGGGGACTTTTTGGGTCACACCCAGCAATGCTCAGGGGTTACTCCTGGCTCTGCACTCAGGAATCACTCCCTGGAGGTGCTCGGGGAACCATATGGGATGCCGGGGATCGAACCTGGGTCGGCAGCGTGCAAGGCAACGCCCTACCCGCAGTGCTATCGCCACAGCCCCTGAAACTTTATAATATGCCGCCAAATTGACAGGCGGGAGTGGAGTGGAATCTGGAAACGCTGGTGGTCAGGGAAGGTAACCCTGGTGGAGGGATTGGTGTTGAATAACTGTATGCCTAAAACACAACTGCCAGTAATTTCCTAGATTACGGCTCTTTAATAGAAAAAAAAATTTTAAGTGGGAAGAAGAAAAAAAATTTTAATGACAAAAGCAAAGACAAGAAAAGTGTTTTGCTAATTCAGTGGAAGTTTGTGTGGGGGGAGAGAAGTAAACAGATCGTCTGCCATCTTGAACCAGAGTGCCGTCTTTTCTTTTTGCTGGTTGGTTTTGTATTTTGGGGGTCACACCCGGACTGTGCTCAGGATTCATTCCTGGGATCACAAAGGGGTCAGCAGCGGCGCTTGCCGGAGATGGCCGCTGTGGTCGCACGGTCCTTACCTGCTCAGCGGGGAGGACGTGCTGCTCCATGAAGTGCTTCACCCGCCAAGAACGTCCTGGCCGGTCCTGCTCTGTCCAAAGAGCCGCCAGGAGGGGTCAGGCGGACGCAGTGCAGTACTGAAAGCTCTTCACCAAAAACAAAACCCCAAAACACCCGATGGTCACAATCATCATTTGAGAATTTTGAATAGAATATACTTTTTTAAAAATAAAATGTCTTAGAATGTATAAGCCCACCCAACTCCCATAGGTCCCTCAGCAGGAGTGGCCGGACTGTGAAAACTTTCTACTGAATGGACCATCATTTCTTCTGAATATTAAACTTGAAAGGCTGAATCTCCGCTAGAGGGAAACACCCTTGAGGGGAGCCTCCAGACAGTATCTCAATCAACAGACGTTTCCAATCTTCACTGAAGTCACTTGTTAGAATCTTTAAAATGGTAGCAAACATACAGCTCAACGGATTGAAGCTCATGTTTTTCATACAAGAGGCCCACCTTTGACTTGTGGCATGGCCAGCGTGGCTAGGAATGAGCTCCAAGCACAGGGCCAGGAATAGCCCCCCAAAAATTCTTTATTTTTTTTTTTTTTTTTTTTTTTTTTTTGCTTTTTGGGTCACACCCGGTGATGCTCAGGGGCTACTCCTGGCTCTGCACTCAGGAATTACTCCTGGCGGTGCTCAGGGGACCATATGGGATGCCGGGGATCGAACCCAGGCCGGGCACAGGCCGGCTGCGTGCAAGGCAAACGCCCTACCCGCTGGGCTATCGCTCCGGCCCCCCCAAAATTCTTTAATTGGTAGCAAAGAAGCTGAATACAAGCTGAATAACAGGTTAGTGTACACCTCACAAATACCAGAGCTGGGTGTTCTTATAAACAACGCCTCTAAATATCACGTAGGGGTCCTCAATGACAGAACTCACACCTAATCTATAAGAGGCCCTGGTTCAACTGTAACTCTACACTCCCCCCACACACATATGCACACATACACACACTCATGTATGTGCACACATGTACACACACAGCATAGTTTTCCAATAAGGATCATTATGAAGAGCAATTGCCTGTTGGGGTGGGGGTGATCACCAGTTTCCATGTCACATGTCACTTGTCTTCCCGTTGATCATCAATTTGCTAGAGCAGGCACCAGTAACATCTCCATATGTCCTGTCTCATGCTAGTGTAGCCCAAGGGCATCTGCTAGCTCCAGGAACATAAAGAGCCTCAAACTACTGCATCAGGTCATGGGAATGAGGTCTACAATAGTTACTGGTATTTGGCATGTCAAATACGACATGGTATACTGATAACCAGATTCCATGTACAAGGTAAACTGTCAGCCACTGCCCTCATGTTACGCCCTGTCCTCTCACGGATGAGGCGGAATGAACAGCGACAGCCTCCTGCACAAATCAGTCAACAGGGCATGACTTAGCTGGGAATGTGGTGGGCGGAGGAAGTCCAGCACCTCCAAAAGGACTCCCCATGCCACAGAGAGGGCGGGAGCTCAAAGATGCATGTGGAATGTCTGGGTACAGTTTCATAAAATGCAGCCACGCCTGAGACCGCCTCGCATGCAGCCCGGCGCCTCATACAGTTCCCCAAGCATTTGCCAGGAGTGACGCTGAGGGCAGAGGCAGGAGTAAGCCCTGAGCACCACTGGGTGTGGCCCTAATAAAACAAAACATGTGGCAGCAGCAAAGAATTATCTTTCTAAATGTACCGAATGACCTTCGATAGTATGTCAGTTTACACTGGTATATGTAAGTAAGCCCCTCGTCACCACCAAAGGAGGAGGGAATATTTGAGAGATTTTCATGTAATCTTAGAAGTTTATACATTCCGGGGCTGGAGCGGGTAGGGCCCTACCCTTGCAAGCAGCTTACGTGGGTTCAACCTCTGGCACCCCATAAGGTCCCCTGAGCCTGCTAGGAGTGAACCCTCGGCACAGAGCCAGGAGCAAACCTTGCAGGCACTGGGCCCCAGCACCTACCCCGGCACGGCCTCCCCCCATCACCCACCACCTGTACCAGGTGTCATCCTAGGGGTCCCAATTACTGCCAGCCTGGAGCCGCTGGCCTGCACAAAGCTGGGAGATCCCCCACCCAAAAGAAGTTAATTATATTCATGTTGAAAAAAAAGGCATCGAAAATCAGATGGGCTGGACATGGACATGTAATGTGATTTGGAGACGACCGCTGGACTAGAGCCGTTACCGACTGGATCCCACGGGATTTTAAAAGATCACGTGGCCGCCCACCTACAAGATGGTCAGACTTGCTTGTCAAGACCCTGAACCAGCAGTTTGAGGCTCTTCATATTCCTGAAGCAACCAGATGCCATTGGGCTACACTGGCACGTGTTAGGGTCAAATGGAAATGTTACTGGCGCCCGCCGAGCAAATCAATGAATAACGGGATTCAAGTGATCAAGTGATCAAGTTGAAAAAAAAAGGTAAATCATGAATTCCTAAACAGGGCGTTTTCTTTATATTTGAGGCCCATTTATTTTCATGCCTTTCAAAAAATCTATTCCCCCAAACCCAACACAAAAGAATCCACAAAAGTACTGTGACTGGTGAGAGCAATGTGGGTGGGCAATAAACCAAGTCATCGGGCCCATCTCCCAGGAGATACCTTTCACGGACCACATCCAGGCTCTCACTGGAGGTGGCCGAGCCATCGGTTCTACTTACCTCTTTGAGAGCTGTAACCCGGTTTCAGCCAGAGGTTGCACAATATTAGCAAACAGAAAGCTGTTCTCGGATGCATTGTTTCCCAGAAGGTATCTACTATACACTCCCTAAAAATACATTAACACCGAGGAGTTAAATGCCGGTGGAAACTGGTTCGCAACTAGCCAGTCATTCTTTCCATTTTCTGGGCTCTCTGGGTCTCTAACCTCACCCCACGGTGCTGCTGGCTTAGAAAGAGGATTTGCAACGCCATCAGGAAACTGTTAGCAGAGACAGGCATCGTGCTTTGGGCCTAACCCAAGGAGCACACCGCAGGTGAGCTCTCCCAGGCCAGAGCAGGAGAGAGCTTACAACAGGAAGCAGGGCATGGCCCAGAGGGCTAGGGCACAAGCTTGGCACACAGAACTCCCAGGTCCCATCCGCGGGAGTAACTCCCTACCCCCAGCACTGTGCCAGGAGCAGCCCAAGGCCCAAAGAGTGAAAACAACTAAATAAAGATGAAGCAGGGGAATGGGTTGAGTCTCGTTTGTCTTTGGCTTGAGGATCTGGAGCTGGGCAGGAAGTTTTCAGACTGTGGCTTTTCTAACAAGCAGCAGACGGTCTTCATGTCTCTCTCCTGGACATCAGCGAGAAGAGAGCAGGGTCCTGCCGCTCCACATCAGCACGGCAGAGAAAGCCCTGAGCCAGGCTTCTCCCAGGGTGACCCCTCGGAGCTGGGTCAGGACGCTGCCTCTTTGCCCGGGAGTCTCAACTTGCCAGCTGAGGGATAAGATGGAACGATCTGGCTCAGAGCAGGCTCAACCGCACCTGGACGGAAAGTCAGGTGATGCACTGTACTCATTCAGCCGCAGGGGGAAATGACTATTATCATCTCCTCAGCCTTCTCCGATCTGCAGAACTGGGACAGAATCCAATCCAACTTGAAAAGGAACCAGATACCAAACTGGGATTTGCTATCACCCCCTAAATTAGGGGACGGGGGGAATTTTATTTGAACCTTTAATTCAGGTGACACTCTCACTCCGTGTTTGGGGTTCCAACATAATATATTTTCCCTCTCCTGCTCCCTCTGACGGATTTTTATTATTTGTGCAGTTCATCAATAATTGCTCCAGTTTTGAGGTGACTACTAGAGTATCCCACCTGCACGGCAGAGCTTGGCAAGCTACCTGTGTCGATTTGACATGCCAAATACCAGTAACAGTTATAAACCTCATTCCCATGACTTGATGGAATGGTTTGAGGCTCTTTAAGTTCCTAGAGCGGGATGATGCCCTTGGGCTATCTCGCATGTGACAGGACATATTGAGATGTTACTGGTGCCTGCTCGAGCAAATCGATGATATACGGGAAGACAGTGATACAGAGATACAGATACAGATAAGTATTGATGCAATAAAACTCTGTAATAGTCTTTCCATCATTTCCAATGTCATATTTCTAGTTAGAACATTCTTCTATTTAGGGATTTTTTTGGCTACCACACTGAAGTTTATGGGATACAAAATCAGTTGAATCATAACACACCAAGCTTTGACTTGAAATAAAAATCCATCTTTGGGCAAAGCCTTGGGGCTAGAGAGAGAATGCAGGAGGGAAAGGAGCCACTGGCAACATCTTCTGGTCTTTCTGGTATTCTCTGTCCTGTGATCTTTTGCTTTTCACAGAGACAAATGCCAGACACAGATAAGACTTAAGTCCAGAATTTACAGAGTAAGAATTTGTTGAGAGAAAAGTTTGAGTAGCAAAACGTGTTTTCACTGCTCTGCTGTTTGGTTTGGTTTTTGTGGTGCCGGAGATTGAGCGTCACACACGCAAGGCAAGTGCTCTACCACTGAGGCACAGCTGAGCCCGTGATTTCACTGTCTTTTGGACAAGAAGGATGAAGGGAGAAAGACATAATGATACAGGAATAAAGCCGGCTGAAGAGACAGGACAGGAGTAAGGCACTCGCCACACATGCTGACCTCAGCTCGCTTCTCGGCATCATATACAGTGCCCTGAGCACGCCCAAGGGGGAGCCTTAAGCCCAGAGCCACGACGAAGTCCTGAGTATTTTCAGGTGTGGCCAACTCTATGCCCCTCCTCCCCCCACGCACACAGAAAAGAGTTAGGCATATGACATTTCCTGACTGACCAAAGGAAAAGCTAAAATCTTTTTTAGGGATGTCTGTTTTAGAGTATAAAATATTTATTAATCAGAGCTGGGATATGGCTTAGCAGCAAAGCCTTGCACTCTGAGCTTAAGACTCTAGGTTCAATCTTTAGCACCACATTATTCCCCAAGCACCATCAGGGGTGAGGCCCCCAAAGCAGTGATCAACTTACATGTTAGAAAAATACTGTGCGTGAGGCCCTGGATTCGATTCTCCAGCATCTCACACACACACACACACACACACACACACACACACACACACACACACACACACACAAACACACACACTTACCTGTGCTATTCCAGCCATTTTAAAATATGATAGGGCAAGAAAGAAATTCCAGTTAGGAAGAACAGAATTAATCCCCTGCAGTGGCAATATACTGAAATCAATTCTTCCAATGATGGCACTCCTAAAATCAAAAAGCATATAAGCTTTAATTAAAGCTTTACTAAGCTTTAATTCAGAGTGAATATTTTTAAAAATAATAATATTGCATTGCATATAAAACAGAATATCATCATTTTTTGAACCATACAATAAAGCATGTTCTATTGCTTTCACAACAATTATATGCAATGGATAGTTTTTTTTTTGATCATACATTGCCAGAAATGAAATGCTATATTCAGAAAAAAATAACAATAAAACTTTTTCAGGGCCAGTGCGATAGCCCAGCGGGTAGGGCGTTTGCCTTGCACACAGCTGGCCTGTGCCAGCCCAGGTTCAATCCCCGACATCCCATATGGTCCCCGAGCACCTCCAGGAGTGATTCCTGAGTGCAGAGCCAGGAGTAACCCCTGAGCATTGCCAGGTGTGACCCCAAAAAAAAATTTTTTTTCAGCCATTTCAAGAAACAAAATCAGATTAAAACGACTATATGATATTTCTTGAGGGACAAAAGGAAGAGAGGGTCACATTTGTTTTTATTTTATTTGAGCCACACATGATGATACTCTAGAGCCCACTCCTGGCTGCACTCAGGGGCCTGGGCAGTTTCAGGGATCAAATGCGACCAAGCCACCTACTTACAAAATGCATGCACTATCCCTGAGCTCTATCTCTCTAACACTACTGTCCTTTTTTCTTTTTAATTACAAGGAATAATCAAGGTATTTTATTGTCTAGTTTCCAGCCAGAGATGCTCAGGACTTACTCCTAGAGACAGCTCCTAGCTGTGCTCAGGGGACCATATGGAATGCCAGGAATCAATCTGGATCGGCCGCACTGTACTATCCCAGTAGCTCCACAAAATAACTATATTAATAGCATTTCAGGCAACATCACATTTTCTTACCTATATTTTCTTGCAGATGAGAACTCTGATTTATCATTGGAACTGTCCTTGGCCAAAAGTAGAACAGGGAGAGATGAGCTAAGTCTGTCAAAGGATGACCAAGGGTTGACAGCTCCCAATCCAGTACAGCTATCACTCGAGACTAGAATTAAAAACAGAGGCTTGATCACAGTCCATCCAAAACCACTGAAATAAGAAAATATATTCAAAAGCCAAACTGCCATCAACCGCAAATCCGAAGACTCTTTCCATAGTGATGAACACAGGGTCTCATTTATCATAACTAGTTAGTCCTACGCTCAAATTCGCCCAGGTCCTCTTTTTTTTCTACTCCTGACCACCAGTGCGTCCGCATTCAACTTTCAACAGCTTTAATATTTCTGGTGAAGATGGAAAAAGCTGCTCAAGCATCTCAACTGAAATGAACAGTGGTGAAGAAATACAGATAGCGAGCCAAAGGGTGAGTCAGGAAGGTCAGACTTTGCTAAGATCACATCACATCACAGCCTAGATGGAAAGACCTAGCATAGATGTAACCCTGGCCCACAGAGCCACATTTCATGAATTTACTGTGTAGCCAAAATATGGCCCAAGATCAGGATTAAAGACTATACAGAGCCAAAAAGTGAGGAAGATTCTGGAATCACAAGTAATCAAAGGTTGGGGAAACTTTATAACTAACGTAACTTGCATTTACCCATAGTCAAACATTTATTAACTCAACTTGATAATAAAAGAAGGGGATTTTTGTAACGACTTTCCACACCCCTGTGAGCGGCGAGATAGTCAGATGAAGTCCTAAGAGAGGTTTAAGTTCTGAAAGAACAATCAGATCTGCAGCCTTACAGGGAAGGCTCAGAGAAACAGCAAATGCAGCCAATAGAGAAGGCTTGGTCAGAGACGAGGGGTTTAATTTCTGAGAACTGAAGATGACAGGGCTCAGGGGACCGTATATAGTGTCGGGGATTGAACCTGGTCTGGCTACATGCAAGAAAAGCTCCTTACCTGCCATACTATCTCTCTAGCCCCTAAAATGATTTTTCTCAATTGTTATGTTTTCTGATGATAGAAACAAAACATGCTGCTTACTTGGGTGGGGAGACAATAAAGTCTCAAGCCCTAAACGTTACGGGTGTGTATCACTCCAAAGGCTCTGTAATAGCATCCCTGAAAACCACTCTTTGGGTTTTCGTGTATCGCAGAAAATGTTTCCTTTTACCTTCATGTTCTGCTGAAGAACAGAACTTGATAGATGGTCTCAGGAAAGTGGAAGAAAGAAAGGGGGGAAAGAAGAGAACTGCAACAGATTCTGCTATGTTCTCCCACTAACAGCTACAGCTGCTGTTCCTAGCAGTCCCCGAATGTTCATACTGTCCCCCAATGTAGAAGGAATGCCAGGGTTTGGGAGAAAGCTCAAAGGGATGGGGAACATGTTGCACACAGAGGTGGGGAGTCCCTCTCCGACACCACAGGCTCTGGTCTGCTCACCAGGTGGAGTCCCTCAGCTGAGGCGCTCGCTGCAGCGCCCAGCTCCACCACAGCCCTCAGCTGAGGCACTCGCTCCAGCGCCCAGCTCCACCACAGCCCTCAGCTGAGGCACTCGCTCCAGCGCCCAGCTCCACCACAGCCCTCAGCTGAGGCACTCGCTCCAGCGCCCAGCTCCACCACAGCCCTCAGCTGAGGCACTCGCTCCAGCGGCCAGCTCCACCACAGCCTTCAGCTGAGGCACTGACTCTAGCGCCCAGCTCCACCACAGCCCTCAGCTGAGGCACTCGCTCCAGCGCCCAGCTCCACCACAGCCCTCAGCTCAGGCACTCGCTCCAGCGCCCAGCTCCACCACAGCCCTCAGCTCAGGCACTCGCTCCAGCGCCCAGCTCCACCACAGCCCCTCAGCTGAGGCACTCGCTCCAGCACCCAGCTCCACCACAGCCCTCAGCTGAGGCACTCGCGCCCAGCTCCACCACAGCCCCCTCAGCTGAGGCACTCACTCCAGCGCCCAGCTCCACCACAGCCTTCAGCTGAGGCACTCATTTCAGCGCCCAGCTCCACCGCAGTCCTCAGCTGAAGCAACTGCTCCAGCGCCCAGCTCCACCGCAGCCCCTCATCTGAGGCACTCGCTCCAGCGCCCAGCTCCACCACAGCCCTCAGCTGAGGCACTCGCTCCAGCGCCCAGCTCCACCACAGCCCTCAGCTGTTCTTATGCTCATTCACTGTCTAACTGTGCCCAGAACACAACTGGCTCATCAGGGAGAAGGTGCAGTACTAACAGCAGACAGCCGCAGCTCCGCACTAAAGAACAAGTTGTAGAAAAAATCCTTCCTCCAGGTTCTGAGTGGGGAAGACAGTCTGAAACGTGGGCAGAGTGCAGGCATGGGGCTGTGCTCCTTCAGAACACTGGGGATGGGGGGACTTGATCAAAAACATCTGCTCAGAACAGCTGCCTCAAGCCAGAATACCCCCACGGACCGCAAGCATGCCCCCCAATACCTCTCTGGGGTGGAACACTATATTGTCTAGTTTGAAATCTCCATGAACCAACTTCTCTTCGTTGTCATTATCTGGGAGGTTTTGCAGCAGCCACCTGGAGAGCTGGTTCATGGCTGGGATGTCCTGGTGGGCGGCAGCTTGGTACTGCTTTGTCCAGGTGGATACCTGAGACAGAGAAGAGAGTGTGGTGCCGACCGGGAACGGAGGGTGCGGAGAGTCCCAGATGAAGATAAATTTGACGGCAATGAACTTCGTGATATGCCTGCGAGTGACATACTCACCTAGAACACTCAGGTCAACCTAAAATCTTAAACACTGACATTTTTCTTCCACCTAGTTGCATTTTGCATCCTTAGAGTTTTATCGGGGGGGGGGGGAAGACTTGCCTAGGAAGCAATAAAGTGAACGAGCACAAATGCACACACAAATCAACAGACAGAGAAAGTCGCTGAGGGTCAGAGAGATAGTACAGCAGGTAGGGCGCTCACCTTGCATGCGGCCACCCTGGGTTGGATCCACAACTCCCCAGAGGGTCCCCTGAATCCCACCAGGAGTGACCCCTGAGCACAGAGCCAGCAGTAAATATGAGGGACGTGGCTCCAAAACCAAAAACAAAAGGAAAATCTCCGGATGGGCCATAAAAACAAGTAATTTTCAGGGCTGGAGCAATAGTACAGCAGGGAGGGCATTTGCCTTGCATGTGGCAGACCCAGGTTCGATCCCCTGCATTCCAAATGGTCTCCCTGGGCACTGCCTGATGTAACACCTGATCATCGCTGGGTGTGACCCAAGAAAAGAAACACACAATCCCAATCACAGGGATTGTGGAGAAGAAAAATGGAGATTTCACTTTGCATTTTTATATTTCAGATGCCTTATTGTTAATAGAATATTGTCAACACATTACAAGTGTGAGAAGTAACCACCTTTGCGATTCTTAGTCATGCTTGTAAATCTTAGAACAAAAAGAACAATTTTTGGTTCTTAGAATCAAATGCGATCAAAGACACCTGTTCCCCAAGTCCTCCCGCTGTGACACCGCCTGACTGACAGGCTCCCTGGCTCCCGCCTCCCAAGGCAGCGCAGTGAATTCAGTACTATCAATGTCTTCGCCCTTGGAATCAAACAGACCCGGGTTTCCATTTTATCCAAGCCCCGAATTGGAGGGGTGTTTAATTCCTAGAAACCTCAGTGGCCTTACCTACATCATGGGGGCCAGACCACTGTCTCGGGGTTGCCATGATGACTACAAAGGAGGCAGGTCCGGCGTGAAGCGTGCAGCTGGAGCGCAATGCACAATGTCTGACGCTTCCTTCCCTCCTGTCTTCCCTCAGCAGCCCCCAAATGACGCACTTACAAAGGCCAACAGCCCCACACACTGGCCTTGCTGCTCCTTTTGATCTGAAACGATCCCAAGCTCTTCCCGCTGCTCTGTCCTTCATCCTTCCTCTCCTCCACACAAGGTGAGCACCCGACCTGCTGTACTATCTTCCGGCCCCAGAGACTATCTATGTCTGCTGATTTGTGCGTGTACTGTTGCAGTACACCTGCCCAGAGCCTCTGCATCTGGCCTGGAGTTTTCTCCTACAGGTCACTTTGTAGACAGGAGGACAGTTTGAATGTGGCAGCTCATCTGACCATGTATTTTATACTGGCTGGTATAAATATTCTCTCATGCTGCCTCAATCATCGTGGGACTAGCTAGATCTTACCAGTATATTTGCCTGGCCACGTTGGATCTCTAAGTAATTAGACCAGAGAGAAAGGCTGTTTGCCTCCAAGCAAGCAAGCATGGCTCCCTGATAACTCAAAGGCAACTAAAATACAAAACTACTATGAAGTAAAGACGAGACTCTTGTGAAGGCTTGGAGAAATACTTAACTGGCACTAGTATAGTCTTTGGTACAGATGCAAGCCTTTGTGTTCTGAGATACAGCTCATCTCAGAAACCCCTCCTCTCTACCCAGCAAAAGCATTTCCTAGGCAGATCTTGGCTTGGCAACACTAACATCTCAAAGGGCCTAGGTGAGGTCCTGGGAGAAACTACCTGAGGGCATTTGACCCTGCCAGCTTCCCATAAAAGTGGGAGTTCTGGGTTGCAGGGATATAAAATTATGCTGCTTCCTCTCTTCTCTCTCTTTTTGGGTCGCTCTCGCCCCCTTTCTGCTGGCGCCTTGTCTCTGTCTCCTCTCTACAGAGCCTTAACACGTGGTGGCCACCATCTTGGCCTACACATGGCCAGGGTCCTAGCTGGGAATCATAAGTTTGGAGATTTTCCTATTGTTGATTTGTATGCCTGAACCTGTGTTAAACAAAAAATTTGAAACTTCGCGGATTCCTACGTCTTTCTCCATCCTCAGGCTGCCGGTCACCTGGGGCAGAAGGGGATCCCTGACCCTGCTCCCAGTTTTTGTGCTGGGCGCCCCAGCATTTCCCCACAGTGTACTTGTGTGCATTCACTTTATTGCTTCCTAGACAAGTTCATTTTTTCCTGATCAAACTCTAACGACGCATCCTTCAGACACATTGCTCCTGGGAGCAGCCCCGCTCCCAGGCAAGGCGGCCGCTCTGTGCCCTCTGGACAGAACACCTGGGGGTGAATTTCCTTTGGTTACTTAAATCACTGCTCTTTCATCCATTTTCAAGATTCATTTTATTCAAGTATAACCACATGCTTCCTTGAGCGCTTACACCTATGTCCCTGAGTCCTCATTCAGCAGGCTCACACACACACAGAAGCTTAAAAAGAATATCTGTCAACCTCATCTCAAACAGGGAAAACCACATTAAAATGTATTGGCAAGGTCAGTGGAAGCAGAAAAATTCTACATATACATGTGTGTATGTGCCATTTGCAGAGAAGTGTGTGCTAAAATCTAAAATAATAAAATGTTATAATAAAATGTATATAATTCATATTTATATTATAATTTATATAATAATAAAATGTTATAATATAATGTGTAAAATTTGATCTAAAATAGTAAGATGTTATAATAAATCCAAGTAAGTCTCTGAAGCCTGATATAAACCCAGAGCTGTGTTTCAGAGATAAGTACGATAATTGGTTTCCTTCAGACAAATAATGTTTGCCACTCCAAAGAGCTGCAGATGGAAGCTCTTCGTGGCGCTGTTACCTGTCGCTTGCAGTAGCCGGAGCCTCTCCCGTACTTCTGCAGACCCAGGGACTTTATGTCCAGGGAATGCAACCGAGCCAGTGTTTCGATCATGGCCACGTATATGGCGGTGCGCTCTGCTGGGCCAACACCAGGAATTGTGAAGTCACGAAAGATTCGACCCTATGGAGACAATCACAGCAGCTGATTTAAAACCAGATACATCCTTCACATCAACTCTTTGCTGGGTCATCAACCCTTCCTGCCTGCCAACAAGACCTGGCTAACGGATCCAAACCCAGTTCTTTGGAGAGTAGGCTAGAAAGCCTCCCTTTGTGAAAGACACCATCCAAGGAGATAAGATATAGGGGCCGGAGCAATAGCACAGCGGGTAGGGTGTCTGCTTTGCAAGCGGCCGACCCAAGTTTGATCCCGGCATCCCATATGGTCCCCGAGCACCGCCAGGAGTAATTCCTGAGTGCAGAGCCAGGAGGAACCCCTGAGTGTCGCCAGGTGTGACCCAAAAAGCAAAAACAAAAAAAAAGGAGATAAGATATAAAAAGGACAAAAAAACCCAAACAAACAACAGTAACCAAAAATAATAAACTCTCAAGTTTATTATAAACTCAAGTGACTAGTAAACTCAAATGAATAAACTCTCAAGACAGTTCACAGAAACAAGAAACATTTTTTACCATTTTCAATGTATTGTTCTTTTTCTCCCTTTCTTTAAAATCCAATCACAGTGAGATTCGCCATAACAGAGTTGTTCATGACTGGGTTTCAGTCATACAATTTTTTCACACCCTTCACCAATGTACATTTCCCACAATCAATGTCTCCCCCTGTTCTCCCCGCCCCCCCAGCCTGCCCCTATGCAGACACTTATCTTGTCTCCTGACTCTCTTTTTATTTACTTGATGATGTGGCTTGCTTCAAGGCATTGTTCTTAATGGCTTGATATTCTGTTAAAGCTGTTTTTCCTCCTACACTAGAGGCGATGGGTACCATTACACATAGCTCTTTACTGACACCTAGCGGAAGACTGAATAAGAATCCAATCACACTTCACACATTGAGTGTGGGAAAGACGGAAGCCATCACAAAGCAGACTACCTAAAATGTTGACTAATGAACCATTGACTCATATCTAACTTTATACCTCAAAAGAAAAGCATCAGCAGAGGACAAAATGCAAGCTTACCTGCACATGCTCCATCACGTAAAATTCTGTTCCAATGACAGAAGCATCGCCGCAGTACAATAAAGGCTTGGGGACAGGGAATCCAACAGCAAACAAAGCTTTCTGAACTTGAAATTCCCTGTCAATCTAAACAGACAGAACATCGGCACATTAAAACTCAGAAAGTGGGGGTGGAGCGATAGTGCAGTGGATAGGCGATAGTCCAGTGGGTAAGGCATTTGCCTTGCATGCAGCCAACTTGAGTTCAATCCCGGCATCCCATATGGTCCTCCGAGCACCACCGGGAGTAATTCCTGAGTGCAGAGCCAGGAGTAACCCCTAAGCATTGCGGGGTGTGACCCCAAAAGCAAAAACAAAAATCAGAAATAGAAGGGCCAGAGTTATATTATAGCTGGTAGGGCACTTGCCTTCCATACTACAGTTGACCTAGGATTCGATCCTGATACCCTAGAAGGCCCCCGAGCCATCAGGAATCACCCCTGAATGCAGAGTTAGGAGTAAGCCCTGAGCACAGCTGGGTGAGTCACCTCCTGCCTGTTCAAAAAACCCTAAATATGAGAAACGTAGAAATCTAATTATCTGTGAACTAACACTAAGGTAAAAATCCTGTTTGGGGCGGGCGTAGCCCGCGTGGGCGTTTGCCTGCGGCCGGCCGCCGGCCCGGGTTCGATCCCGGCTCCCATATGGTCCCCCGAGCACCGCCGGAGTTATTCCTGAGTGCGAGCCAGGAGTAGCCCCTGAGCATTGCCGGGTGTGACTCAAAAAGCAAAAAAAAAAAAATCCATGTTTAATTAATAGGGCTAGTTTAACTAATAGGGCTACAAAGTTTAATTAATAGGGCCTAGTTTAATTAATAGGGCTACATAGCGTTTGAACAAACGGTTTGAGGCTCTTCGTGTTCTTGGAGCGAGCACATGCCTGGGCTACACTAGCATGTGACAGGGACCGAATGAAGATGTTACTGGCACCCGCTCAAGCAAATCGATAAACAACAGGAAGACAAATGATACAAGTGATACAACAGTGTTTAAGGCAACAAGGGTAAAGGGTCATGAGTGTTTCTGGGTGGTGATGTAGAACATCTCTGAACCTCAGCACTATAAACTTAGGAAAACCGTAAATTAATTAAAATCTCCATAGCCAGACCCTTGAGAGCCTTTTGTCCCATTCTGATGTTTCCTGGGAAGGAGGACGTCCAGCTGAGAGGCAAACAGGGTTGTCAGTGGGGACGAATCTCTGAGTATGGGGGGCAGCCCAGAGCCAGGGTGGGGCTGGATCAATCACTCAACCTTTTGGTAAGCTTAAGCAGCCAAGTTGCTTTAGGGTGGGCTGCTTTAGGGTGGGACTTTTCTTGTGAGACCAAGAAAGTCCAATCTGCTTTTTCTTGGCTGGGACAAGAAGCTCACCCCGAGAGGCGCTCCCCCAGACGGCTGGGCTGGAAGAACAAGGTGGCACTCACAGACAGCACCTGGACAGCGCTCTTCCTCTGCCCCAGAAAATGCCACTTCTTCCTCTCCTGGTCTCTGAAACGCCATAGGTTATCTCTGTGTTCTGAAACAGTGCTTTTGACGATCTCTGATAATGTGGACTCAAATCTCACCTTTAGAGAACACTATAATGTTTTAATTATTTCTTTGGTCATCAAAAGATCAGAGCCACAGCAAAGAAACAATTTGGTGAGTAGCTAGTTAGAATACATAGCAATATACTTTCTGGTTTTGTATGCTATTTTTTTAAGGGGGCACACCCAGTAGCCTCAGGAGTTACTCCTGGCTCTGCACTCAGGAAACACTCCTGGCAGTCCTTGGGGGGATCATCTGGGGCGCCAGGGGGTCAAACTTGGGTCACCATGTGCAAGACAAATGCTCTACCCACTGTGCTATCGTTCTGGCCCTCAATATGCCTTTTAAAACAATTTATGCAACCAAATTTGAAAACAGCAGAGCCTCCCAAGAAGCCAGAGGAACCCCCACACCATGAGGACCGCCGTTTCCACATCCGGACTCCTCCTCGTCAGAACTCCACCCAGCAGAAGAGCTGATCACAGCTCAGCTGGCAGCCGCGCTAGCGGTTCATCAATAAATGCTCGCGTTCTGAGGTGACTACAAGATTATCCCACCTGCACGGCAAAGCCTGGCAAGCTACCTGTGTCATATTTGACATGCCAAATACCAGTAGCAATTATAGACCTCATTCCCATGACTTGAATGGAATGTTTTGAGGCTCTTTATGTTCCTGGAGCAGGCAGATGCCCTTGGGCTATCTCGCATGTGCCAGGACATATTGAGATGTTACTGGTGCCCGATCGAGTGTCGATGATCTATGGGAAGTCGGTGATCAAGTGATCAAGTGAAATTTGAAGACATCTATGAATGAGTCACACTGCTCATCTATAAATGAGCATAGTAACTGCGTGACAGTCTTTCTTGGCAACTGGACAGGGAAGGAATCAGAAGCTGTGGGTCAGCATCAAGAGTCTAAAGAACAGTTGTAGAGTTCAACCTCAAGTCCTTTTCAAGAAGGGATACAACACAAGTGAATTTGTGTGTGTGTGTGTGTGTGTGTGTGTGTGTGTGTGTTTGTTTGGAGACACATCCATCAGGACTTCATCCTGCCCCTGAGCTCGGAGATCACTCCTGGCAGTGCTCAGGGGACCTCATGAGGTGCCAGGAGCGGAACCTGGCTGGGCCCCGAGAAAGACAGCCTCCTTACCTGCTGTACTCTATCCCGGACCCCACAAGTGAAACTTTAATCTAAGAAATAAAATGCATTTCTATTATTTAATACCATAAGATGTCATGAAAGCCAAATCAGATGATGTGTACATGTATTTTTTTTTAAAAACAAAGCCTGCATTTATCACCAAAGAGTCCATCACTGAGCCTGCAGGCCGTACCTTATGTGCTTTAGGGAGCAGAGCACCAGGCGGCTTCTTCCTGAGCACAAACGCTTGTGAGCCCTTCTGGAGATAGAAAGTGGGGTTGGACTGTCCTGACCTGGAGAGGGAGAGAAAAGGCCGATTACAAAGAAACCTTTTTCTTCTCAGAGTTCTACCTAAATATTAGAAAGAAACTCAAAATGAGAACAAATCCATTTTAGTGCTACCAGGAAGTCAGAACCGGTTTGGGGAGCAGTATAAAGCAGAGGGGAACACAGCAGTTGGGTCTAGTACCCCCTCAAGACAGAAGAGGGGAGCCAGCCCATCGTGAGGTTTATCAGAAGTTCCCAGCACAATGCCAAGATCTAAAAGAGAAAGTCCAGAATCAGAGACTGTAGGGGGACGCATTGCCAGGAGTGACCCCTGTAGGTGACCAGTCAGAAAATAAAGGACAGTGTCTAGGGCTGGAGGTTTGCCCTACACATGCCTAACTCGGGTTTGATTCCTGGCATCCCGTATGTGCCCTGAGTACTGCCAGGAATGATTCTTGCGGTTAGAGCTAGGAGTGACCCCTGAGCATCGCTGGGTGTGACTCAAAAATTAAAAAAAAGACCCTAGAAGAGTTGGATTAGGGGCATGCATCTGTCTCTGCTAGTTGAATGACCCAAACTGGCTCCCCTCTACAGACTTACTAATAAGCCAGATCCCAGAATGGACAGGGGGTGGTCCAAGATGCACCCATTGCTCCAGGGACTCAGTCAGCTGAGTCCAAAGTGTGAGTCCACCCATGGCCACAGCAGCAAAGGAAGGGAAGGGGCATCCCCACAGAGGAAGCGCAGAGTCGAAAGCATGGAACCCTTCAGGCCCTGCGATTTCCTCTACAGACCTCTCAGCTCAGATGCAGGGGCCAGTTCCATGCTGTTTTCCCTTAAGTGTATTCTGGGAAGAGCTGGCATGCCGCCTATCCCTGCTTTCCAGAAAAAGAGTTAACAAGAGAGTCTATATAGAAGGAAAATAGATTGACTCCCAGTTCTGAGCTCAGGGATCATCTGGTGGTGCCAGGGATGAATCGAGGGCTAGCCACATGCAAAGCAACTATTTACCCGTACTATGGCTCCAGCTCCGAGAAAAAATATTTTTACTCTTTGTCACATTATGGCAGACAAGACTCAGAGCCAGAACGTCATCTCCGTGGCGGTGCTCTACACCCAACTTTCAGAAATGTAAAATTACCTATAGGTCTAGGGCCAGGCACAGAGGGCGTCTGGCTTGTACCTGCCAACCCAGGTTTGATTTTCCAGCACCCCATATGGTTCCCTTAGCCTGACCAGGAGAAATCCCTGAGCACAGAGCCAGGAGTAAGCCCTGAGCACTGCCTGGTGTGGCCCCCCAAACAAACAAACAAAAAGTAAAAAGAAACTCCTATAGGATTGTTTCAACAGCCAGAAACAGAAGAGAAGAAAGTGCCTGTTCTAAGAAGGTTGTCCCGGATGCCTGCAGCTGCGGAGATACACTTCTGCCCCTCACCCAGAGACGACATTGGAAATACTCAGGATTGCTGCTGTTTAATGGGAACCTTTTGCCTTCAGTGTTGAAACCACGAGCGGAGTCATGTTCTGAACAGGTGACTGAGTTCCTACTGAAACGATATCCACCTCCTCCACCCACTCTGACCACTAGCTGTTTATTTGGGTTAGGAAATCAATTGTCCAACAATCTAGGTAACAACCAGTCTGGCAGATATGAAGGAACACAGAAGCCTCTCCTTCACCTCTGGATTTCCACAGATTGAAAATATTGAAGCCACAGAAACTGGAAATGAATTGTCTGTGGAGAGATCTAGAGATGGAAAAAGCAAATGACATAGGCTTTAAACTTGGGAAATATCAACGCGAGACTTACATATGCCAATCTGGAGGGCTGGGGAATGCAACGCAGTGGAAGAGCATTTGCACTGTCTGTCTGTCTGTCTTCCCATTCATCATCGATCTGCTCGAGCAGGCACCAGGAACATCTCCATATGTCCTGTCTCATGCTAGTAGAGCCCAAGGGCATCTGCTCGCTCCAGGAACATGAAGAGCCTCAGACCATTCCTTCAGGTAATGGAAATGAGGTCTATAATTGTTACTGGGCTTTGGCATATCAAATACGACACGGGTAGCTTGCCAGGCTCTGCCGTGCGGGTGGCATGCACTATATAACAGATTCTGGGCTCCAGACAGACCCTCACCCACAAAATCAACCAACCAAAGAAAGCTGGAGACGCCAGAGGCAGGCGCCGCCTTGAACATACTCAGCTGGACCTGGACAGATAGCACGGGGGTGTGGCACGGGGCCAACTGGGTTCGATCCTGATACCTCAGAGAGTCCCCAGAGCCCCACCAGGACTGACCCCAGAGCAAGAGTCAAGAGTAAGCCCTGAGCACTGTCAGGTGTGCCAGACATAATAAATAAATAAGCAAGTCCAAAAGAACATGTTCTGATCCGAGAGCTACTCAGCCGCAATGCCACAGAGGAAGATTAGATATCCTGAGCAGAGTCACAGGCGAAATCAAAAAGCCAGGGAGAGAGTTCAGCAGGGGACTGTCAGGAGCAGCCCCCAGGCCCAGAGCCAGAGACGCTGCAAGCATCACCAGGAGCGGCCCCCAAACCAAACCAAAGAGATGAACTCAAACCGAAGATTCTTGACTAAGGTAACGAAATTACCCAATGGCTGGCCCAGAACAAGCCTGCAAGGAGGAAGACGTGAACATGAGCAGAAAGCTCTGGAGGAGGGCAGGGAGGGCCCTTGCCTTACATGGAGGATCCCGGCATCGCAGACAGTCCTCCGAGCACTGCCAGGAGTGACCCCTAAGGGACAAAGCCAAGAGTAGCCCTTTTGGCACTTCCAGGTGTGTTCCTGCACCAACCACACAAAAGCGCAAGAGGGGTGTGACACCACTACAGCCACACAGTCAGCCAAGCGCAGATGTTAGGCCATGCTATTGAGCACCGGGAGTGAGGAACCCCAGTACAGAAATGATCCCACTGTCCACACGGGACTGGCTCCTTCCACTGCCACATTCAGGGAAGCCACTGTCCACACGGGACTGGCTCCCTCCACTGCCACAGCCGGGGAAGCCACTGTCCACACGGGGACTGGCTCCCTCCACTGCCACAGCCGGGAAGCCACTGTCCACACGGGACTGGCTCCCTCCACTGCCACAGCCGGGAAGCCACTGTCCACATGGGACTGGCTCCCTCCACTGCCACATTCGGGGAAGCCACTGTCCACATGGGACTGGCTCCCTCCACTGCCACAGCCGGGGAAGCCACTGTCCACACAGGACTGGCTCCCTCCACTGCCACAGCCGGGGAAGCCACCTCCAACAGATCATATTTGAGGGGCTGGAGAGAATACAGCAGGCAGGGGAAGGATCTTATCTTGCATGAGGCCAACCCTGGTTCCATCCCTGGCATCCAAAGTGGTATTCTCTAGCCCCACTAGGAGTGATCTCTGTGTACAGAGCCAGGGGTAAGCCCTGAGCACCATCAGATGTGGCCCCCAAAAAAGCTTCCCTCCCCCAAAAAACAAATCACATTTGAGTTGAACGTGTCATGAGCCAACCTGAATTCTTGACTGTTTACAAGGACCAATGCTAAGGAAGTGTAATAGTGAATCCCGCGTCTTAGCACAGCTCCTCATCGCTGACTTATAAATCCACGCAGATGCTCATTCACACCCCTCAAGCCTGATAGGTCCTTAATGCCGCTCCTCTAGGTATATTCTCCTGTGCCCTACTTCCTGCGCTGCTCAGCCCCACGTGGAAGCAACCCATGGAGCTGACCTCCAATGGTTGGTAAGGGGCTCGGCCAGCCCCTGGCCGAGTCCAACATTTCTCCAAGGGTTTGCTCACACGTGGGGGGAGGGGCCAGGCTGGCTGGACTTGGAGCAGGGATTTGGGCTCCTCCGCCCTTTCCTCCACCTCCACGCCAGCTACCCCGGAAGAGAGAGACATGCCAGACCCACAGCTCCGTTGGCGGCAAATCTTAAATAGTACTAGATGTTAGGATCAGGTCCTTTCCAGTTTCTTTCACATTTATACACTGTATACAGTACTGGGCAGGTTCTTGTTGTGACTTGTCATCCCAGTGAGCCTAGCAGGAAGCCAGAGCAACCCCACATCATGAGGTCAGTCATTCTTAACATCCAGACTCCACAGCTCCTCAGAGCTCCACCCAAGAGAAACCTGATCTTTCCCTGTTGTGTTTCATCAGTAAATGCTCAAGTTGAGAGCCTTCTACTGAGAGTATACCACCTACACGGCAGAGCCTGGCAAGCTAACCGTGTTTTATTTGATATGCTAAAAACCAGCAACAATTATCGACCTCATTTCCATGACCTGAAAGAATGGTTTGAGGCTTTTCCTGTTCCTGGAGCAAGCAGATGCCCCTGGGGTACACTCGCTTGCAACAGGGACGTATGGAGATGTTACTGGTGCCCGCTCGAGCAAATGGATGAACAACAGGAAGACAAGCCCTACTTCACTTGCTTTATTTATTTATTTATTTATTTATTTATTTATTTATTTATTTATTTATTTTGCTTTTGGGTCACACCCAGCGATGCTCAGGGGCTACTCCTGGCTCTGCACTCAGGAATTACTCCTGGTGGTGCTCAGGGAGACCATATGGGATGCCGGGGATCGAACCCGGGCTGGCACAGGCTGGCCGCGTCACTTGCTTTAAAGAGAGGAACCTAGGGGCCAGAGCCATAGCATAGCAGGTAGGGCATTTGCCTTGCATACAGCGGACTTTCTGGGTCACACCCAGCAATGCTCAGGGGTTACACCTGCTGGCTCTTCACTCAGGAATTACTCCTGCGATGCTCGGGGGGACCATATGGGATGTCGGGGGATCAAACCCAGGTCAGCCGCCTGCAAGGCAACGCCCTACCCACTGGGCTATCACTCGGCCCCAGACTCAGGTTCTATCTCCATCTCATCTGAGCACTTATCACTTGATCACTTGAATCCCGTTATTCATCAATTTGTTCGAGCGGCGCCAGTAACATTTCCATTGGACCCTATCACGTGCCAATGTAGCCCAATGGCATCTGGTTGATTCAGGAATATGAAGAGCCTCAAACCGTTCCTTCAGGGTCTTTACAAGGAAGTCTGACCATCTTGTAGGTGGACGGCCACAAGATGTGGGCGGCCACGTGATCTTTTGACATCCCGTGGGATCCAGTCGGTAGCGGCTCTAGTCCAGCGGTTGTCTCCAAATAGCATTCAGTAAGAAAGGTGAACAAGCAGTGCCTGATAAAATTTCACGGCCATCCTAGGCTGCTAAAACGAAGAAGGGCTAAAATGACTGTCTGTACTTTCTTCTGAGCACTGCCAGGAGTAATTTCTAAGCATAGAGCCAGGAGTAACCCCTGAGCATTGCAGGGTGTGACCCCCCAAAAAAAAGCAAAAAGAGAGAGAGAGAGAGAGAGAGAGAAAGAGAGAGAGAGGAGCCTAGGGGCTGGAGAGATAGTAGAGCAAGTAGGACACATGCCTTGCACACAGCCAAGCCGGGTTCTATCTCTGACACCATAAATGGACTCTTAGATCGATCAGGACAGACCCTTATTACAGAGGCAAAAAGTAAGCCAAGAGCACTGCCCCAAACCAAAAAATAAATAAAATTTGAAAATTAGAATAAGCGGTGGATGCTATAATTTAATATCATTAGGTGAAATCCCACTTTCCAGCATTTCTATCTCTGACCATAATCTTCTATCTTTTGATGCACCGCATTATACCTCACTTTCAATAATGCCCGATGATGGTAAGACCCTCCATCACCCCTACCTCCTCGCCACCTTTTGGTTTGCCATCTAGCTGAAGTCAAGAATAACCTCCCCACAGAGGGAGAAAATATTTGCCTATCACTCATCTGATAAAGAGTTAATATCCAAGATATATAAAGCACTGGCAGAAATTAATATGAAAAAAAATAGAATCCCATCAAAAAAACAGGGGAAGAGATGAGCAGAAACTTCCTCAAAGAAGATCACGAAACAGGTATCTGATTAAAATGGCCTGTATTACCTATCATCAAGGAAATGCAAACCAAAACAGCAAGATAATCTCACACTAGCGAGACTGGCACACATCACAAAGAACAAAAATAAGCGTGTGATGTGGGGGAAAGGGTCACTCATTCACTGCTGATGGGACGCAAACTGGACAAGCCCTGGAGATCCACACAGATGCTCATTCACTCCCTCACACCAGGAACGGAGCTTCCACATGACCCACAATTCCCTTTCTGGGCATCTAGCCCAAGGGCCCTAAAACTCTATTCAGAAAAGACAATGTCTTATGTTCATTGCAGCACTGTTCACAATAGCCAAACGGGGAAACAACCCGAGCATCCGAGAACTGCTAACTGGCTGAAGACACTATGCAAGCACATAGTGGAGTGCATTTGGCTTTAAGAAAAGAGGAAGCCATGCAATTTGCTGCTACATGGATAGAGATTCCACACTCTCAGACCCAGTGGTCTCTGAGCAAGGAGCATTTCCGGTCTGCAACACTCAGCACAAAGGAGGCTCCTGGAGGCCAGGGCAGCCAAAGCAAGTGCTTCCGGTGCTGGTGGGGAGGGAAAGCCAAGCAGTGAAAGGGATCAGGAAGTCCAGGAATCAGGCAACATTAATCCCGTTTTAAGTGGTTTCTTGGATGAAATCCATGGCCATGAACCTCACTGTGATGTCTGCCCAGCAACCATCACAGACTTCCTTAGGCTGCTTCACAACTTCACTTTCCAAACCTCCCACATGTTCTCAAGTGACCCCGTTTCCAAGCAAACAGGAGCGATCAGAGGAGAGCTCCCCGACTCAATTACCAGACACCACTGGTTTATCAGTCCAGCAGCCCGGGTAGAGATGCTCCATCCTGGTCAGCTCCTATGAATCGACTCAACTGCCTCCTTGTCTAGTCAAAGACTTTCCCCCCAACCCTCAGCCCTTCTCCTGAGTAACTGTTTGCTTTTCTTTCTTTTCTTTTCCATTTGTTTCTGATCCCCAGTTGTGCTCAGGGAACACTCCTGGCAGGGCTCAGGGGTTAAACCTGGGCCAGATGCGTGCAAGGCAAACTCTCCCCTACTCTCCCCTACTGACATGCATGCGTTCGCCTATCTTCACTGTCAGAATTCAGAGTCCCACTTTGTTCTTCCTGGAGTGCATCTGCCAGACTTAGCTCTTTGCTTTTTACATATAAAATGTAGTTTTCCAAACTAAAGGGAAAAAATTAAGGTTAACCAAATACCCATAAAGACTTGGGGATGGAGCCAGCAGGTAGGGTATATCTGCCTTGCATGCAGACGGCCTGGGTTGGCTCTCGGGTACCCCATCTGGTCCCGAGTCAGGGCAGGAGTGATCCCTGAGTGCAGAGCCCTGAGCACTGCCAGGTGTGGCCCAAAACCCAAATCATCGCCATCATCATCATCATCATCATCATCATCATCATCATCATCATCATCATCATCATCATCATCATCTGGAGATAAAAGATACATGTATAAACCTGAATGTTCCTATTCATGAACAAGGCCTCTTCTAGTTTATTTTTTTTATTTTTATTTATTTTTTATTTTTCTGCCTTTTGGGTCACACTTGGTGATTCTCAGGGGTTACTCCTGGCTCTACACTCAAGAATTACTCCTGCCAGTGTTCGGGAACCATACGGGATGCCAGGGATCGAACCCAGGCCGGCCATGTGCAAGGCAAACACCCTCCCCACTGTGCTATGGCTCCGCCTCTACTTTGTAAGATCTTAATAAAGTCTTATAATTTCCTCTATAAAAACATTGCATACATATTACTACTATTCAGTCCATTTCTATTTTTGATGCTTTTTATATTTTTGGAAAATTACATTGTCATAGTTAATTGCTAAAAGACAGACATGCCGTTGGCACTTTCGCAAGTGAACTTTGACAAACTCATTATCTGTAGATTAGTGGCTCTTTAGTCCTGTGATCACTTGACTGGGGGTGGGGTGTGTGTCCGTGTGTGTGACCGTGGAGTGTGTGTGTGTCTGTGTGTGTGCTGGAGGAATCAAAGCCAGGACACGTGAGACATGCACTATGCACTCTGCCGGTGTGTGTGTGCCTCTGTGTGTGTGTCTGTGTGTGTGTGCTGGAGGAATCAAAGCGCGGGTGTGTGTGTGTGTGTGTCCATGTGTGTGTGTCTGTGTGTGTGTGCTGGAGGAATCAAAGCCGTGTGTGTGTGTGTCTGTGTGCGTGTGTGTGTGTGTGTGTGTGTGTGTGTGTGCTGGAGGAATCAAAGCCAGGACGCGTGAGGCGTGCAGTATGCGCTCTGCCACCGAGTCACAGCCCCAGTCCCTCAGTTATTTAAGTGTCTATTTTAGCCACTGTGGTTCACAAAACTGTCCGGGTCTCCATTTTAAAACACGCATTCGTTAGCCGTCTTTCTTCAGTTGGTTTCTAGACACAGCTCCACAATCCTCACCGGAGCCACAGGCCCTCCACTAATGTCAGAGCCCCCACCCAAGTTCATGGAAAATATCTTCAATTTCTATTTATGTGTCCTGGAAAGAAATGTGTATTCTCTGCCAGGTAAAATCATGTAATACAACCATGACACAACTAATGGCATCTACTTATCAAGCAAAATTCTGAATCTATTTTAACCCTAATGCCAAAGTGGTACCTCTCGGTACGATAATGCTTCAACCACTCTGGGACAGAAATATTAACATGGACATTAGGCTAAGAGGAGAACTCAAGGGTTAAATCGGAGGCTAGTGGAACTTTAACTCCTGACCTGTTTTGTCCATGGGAGCTTCTGGAACCTCAGCTGCCCCCTGCCACACGCTTACTCCAGTTGTAGAGGGCACGATGCCTTTTAATTCCACACCCTGAAAACGCTCTCAGCTCACGCTAGTTTTATTTTCACTGAAATCAACAGTCTAGGAACACAAATGGCAGTTGGCAAAGGCCATTGGAATAGGGCTAGAAGGTTAAGTTACGCCCCTTTCACCTCTTTTCTCTTAATCAGTAGGATTACTGAGGGCCAGCCTCTATTACAGATTTAAAGAGTTTTCGGAGAGATTACACAGTGTATTCGAATTCCAACCCTGTCAGTAGGAGACAGCGTAGTTTGTGTTTATCAAGATGCTTGTTTTAAATGAATACATAACATCAGCTTAGCGCCAGCTTCCCTGCACGCTGGACTGAAGGCGGGGTAGACTTCTCTGGGTGGTCACCCTGTTCCAGTCCCTCCTTTCGGAAAGACCTTTCGCCCAAAGAGATCCTGTGTTAGATCTGGAATTAGAATCCGGCTTCCCGCGTGCATGCCTTAGTGGAGCCTCCAAAGGCAGCGACTTTGCACCTTCTGCTAAACGTTCTACACGAAAGTTGAGAGGCTTGAGGGCTTTCTGCCTGAATTGCGTCTGCGAGTCCTCCAGGGCAAAACTGCACTTACACAAAGAAGATTCCTTCCTGCCCTTGGAATCCTCAAAGTTCCAACCTTTTGAAACTTGCACGCTCGCCCTCAAATTGCAAACACACAGAGGGGGAGCGTGAGGCGCGGGACGACAGACAGCTCCAGCGTTTTCTCGGGGAAAGAAAGCAGGGTAGGAAAACTTAAGGCCAAGGGAATCCAAAAGGTCCCACAGGCAGATTCGTTTCTGCTGCAATTGGCCGGCGATGGTACCTGTACTGGGCAACCGTGAGCTTGGCCTCGCGCTCGGCCCCAAAGCCCGGCAAATGCTGGTTCAGGTAGGCTTCCAGGGCCTGGCAGTCGAACTTGTGCTGGGGCAGTACTTCGGCCATCTCAGGCTCCCGGGAGGCAGTGGACTCCATGACTGCCGCTGGCGCAACGCTTACAGAAGCGCACAGCCCACAAGCTTGCAGCGCACGGAACCCCGCGGCCGGGAGGGAGCGCTGCAGAGATGGGGGCGTGGCGGGGGGCGTGGCAGGGCGTGGCCTAGCCCGGGATGGGGCGGGGGCCTAGCCAGGGCCGGCGTCTCCAGCAAGTCACACACCCTGGGCGCCGTTGCTAAGCAACACAGGCCCGCGAAACTGTGAGACTTGGGCTCTTTCCAGGAAATGCCTAACGTGCCTCCTGTGTGTTGTAGTTTGAGATTTTTTTTAAAACTCGGTCAGGTTGAGTTTCACAGCCCCCCGTTTTAAGGCAAGCAAAGTCAAACCGGTCGCTCCAGGCCAAGAAGGCCCCGCCCACCTCCGAATAAAATACACCAACAAGAGGAAGTGCTAGTAGGTCCGGGTCAGTAAAGAGTCCGTTGGAAACTCCACCCCAGGAAGAAAGGTTCCTAGGGTTTCTCTTCGTCTCCCAGGTGTAAAGGCAGCACTGTCGGCCGCCGGTTTTAGACATAAGATCCCAAACGTCCCTCGGTGTGGACTCCGAGGACCGGGCGCTCCCGGAAGCCAGGAGAAGCGGGATTTTTCTCCGGGGAAGCGACGCCTGCTGCACACCGGAAGTGGCAGGGAGGCAACCTGCAGCAGTGGAGACGTGTCTGCTGGGGAGACGCCGGGAGCTGCCTACCTGGTGCTACGCTGACCAGGCGGCGACCAGGTTCCTCCGAGCGTTCGTCCGGGGGCGGGGCCCGCCGAGCAACGTGGGGCGGCGGCGGCGAAGGCCTGGGCTGGGAGCGGTGGCGGCCGGGGTCCCAGCCATGGCCCAGTCGGTGGAGCGGCTGCAGCAGCGGGTGGACGAGCTGGAACGGGAGCTGGCGCAGGAGAGGAGCCGGCGGGTGGTGGCTACGGGAGGAGGCGGCCGGAGCCGCATCGAGAAGATGAGCCCCGAGGTGGTGGACTCGAACCCCTACAGGTGAGCTGCGGCGCGGGTGAGTGGCCGCGGTCATCGCCCCCCGGGTTCAGCCCGCGCTGGCCCCGCCGCGTTCTGCGGGCGGCTTCCGGCCCGAGCAGGACCGGCCTCATTGCTGGGGGAAGCGGGACTCTCCAGCCGAGTCCATATGGTGCTGTCGCGCGGCACTGCACTCTAAGGGAAAACAGCAGATGAGCAGTAGGTGCTTAAGAACGTGGGTGCTTAAAAATTAGATATTTCCCCGCCTGTAGACAGGCTGCAATGAATAGAATCCCAGCCACCAGGTTTTCTGATGTTAAATCAGATAGGGGCTGGAGTGATAGTGTAGTGGTCGGGTTGTTTGATCCTCGGCATCCCATACGCTTCCCCCTGCACCACCAGGAGTGATTCCTGAGTGCAGAGCCAGGAGTGTGCCCTGAGCATTTGCCAGGTATAGCCCCTTAAATAGAAACGATTAAAAAAAAACCGTGTTAAACGTTAAATATAACACTGGTGGAAGGGTTGGTGTTGGAACTACGTATGATGAAACTAAATCAAATATTTTTGTAACTTAGTAAGTCACAGTGATCCAACTTTTAAAACATTAAACATTTGCATACCCTAAGTAAGAGTGGGCAATGTGTACAATTCCGCCTTAACGTACCTGGCGCAGCCTTGGCTGTACGGAGAGTTCTGAGGTGTGTGAGGCCCTACAGACGTGGTCAGCATTGGCCAGGTCCCCAGCCCCACCAGGTACTGCCCTGGTAGCCTCCAGCAACGCCAGGCCAGACAGCACCACATCACTCAGTATTGCTGACGGTGTCCCTTTGGCGTAGCTGGGGGAGCCTCCCAACACCTGTTGACCAGGTTACCCCTCACAGGGTATTCGGGTGTGTCCTGTATTTGTTTTTAATTTTTCTATTTTGGGGCCATGCTGAAAGCCAGGAATGAGCACTGTCATGTTTTTAAGCAGCCTCAGAGGTTCCGCTTCATCTGGTACAGCTAACTGAAAGAGTTCTCCGTTTTATAAAGAATTAGTAATGATTGAGTTTTGGTGCCTGATTTCTAATCTGATGTAATTTACCAATAATACTGTTAAAAGATAGTACACAGTACACCGAGTAAACATTCTTTTTCTTTTCAGCCGTCTGATGGCATTGAAACGAATGGGAATTGTCAGCGATTATGAGGTATGATAAACCTTTCCAAGTTCTCGAAGATGAGTTCACTCTTTAGCAAATAATTTTTGATAACATTTGATCCAGTGATTGACCAGGACATCTATGATTTGCGTTTCACAGAAAATCCGCACCTTTGCTGTAGCCGTAGTAGGTGTTGGTGGAGTTGGCAGTGTGACTGCTGAAATGTTGACAAGATGTGGCATTGGTAAGGTAAAAGCATTCTCTTTACCTTTCGCATAGGGAAGCCTGCTCACGGCCCGTGAACCAGGTACAAAAACGGAAATTCCCCTCTTTTTCTAATGGTTTATTGATTTGTGGGGGGGCAGGCGTGTCTCTGTGTGTGTGTGTACATGGATTGTTGTTTCTGTCCATTGGTCTTGTGTACACGCGTCCATCGCTACATAGATTGTAGTTTCTGTCCTGGGGTACTGTGTACATGCATTCACGTGTATGTGCACGTGTGTGCATGTGTACACATACTGTTATTTCTATCCCGAGTATTACTGCCTGGCCGCCACCCTAATGGAAGCTGATGGTATCACTGATTAAATCATCAGGAACTTTTTCTTTGGGTTCACAGATAAACATTTAGAACGTGTTTTAAGTAGAAAGCTGAGGAAAGAAAACTGGCAATTATTGCTAATACGGGAGTGAAGTGCTGAACATCTAACAAGTGTTTGTCAGAGAGATAGTACAGCATGCAGGACGCTGGCCTTTATGTAGCCAACGTGGGACCCCTTATGGTCCTCGGAGAAGGCTCGGGGTGCTGGGGATTGGACCTGGGTCAGCTGCGCAAGGCAGGCACCCTTCCTGCTATACTACATTGCCAGCCCGTCTATATATTTTTAAACACCTAAGTTACTAAGTATCCACTCGACTAAGTAAATGCTTTTATTGGCTGATTAATTTTTTTTATTTCTGTATTGAGAAGGAAATTCGTTTTGTCTTATTGTTAAATGTAGGATGTTGAGAACTGTATTATAAACTCAGAGTTTTGGATCAAGGAAGAGTCCTGGAAATCCTTGTGTCCAGCCTGTTTTTACTAATAAAAATGGACTCTTGCCGGTGGGGAGTTTGCATTCAGCACCCACAGCTTTGATTCCCAGAACCACAGAGTCCCCCTGAGCGCTACTAGGTGTGGCCCCAAAACAAACAAAAGCCCAGAGAGAAAAGGAAGTGCTTCTTGGGGACCACTTTAAGGGGTGTGAGACAGTGGCCTAAGTTGCCGTGTGCAAATAGCAGCAGGAATCAGGAGCTGGTTAGTGGTTCTGTTTGGGGTGATACTTAGCCGTGCCGTTGGTACTTGTGTATGGTGTCATTACACAAAAGGAGTAGTGCTGTGCTATAGCTTTATGTTGACTTTGGTGTTTGTATTGGGCCACAGCCAGCAGTGCTCCTGGGTCACTCCTGCCAGTGCTTAGGGGCCATTTGTGGTGCCAGGAATAGAAACTGCACAAGACAGGCACCCCGCTCTCTATATATTGCTCCGGCCTAGAGCCCCCTCCGTTTTTTTTGTTTTTGTGTTTTTGGGTTTTTTTTTGCATTTTGGGTCACACCTAGTGATGTTCAGGGGTTGCTCCTGAACATCCTGTCTCGCGCGCTCAGGAATTACTCCTGGTGGTGCTTGGGGAACCATGTGGGATGCCGGGGATCGATAGGACTTTTGTCATGACATTTCCACTCCATGTGTGACTTCTGGACAAGGGCCCCAGTTGCCTCGTTTCTCAGATAATACCACCTGTCTCCGCAGATTTGGCAGTTTTTGTTTCTGCCACAGTGTAACGGATGGTGTTCAACATTTTGGAGTTAGCTAATGTTACGTTCTAACTGGCACGGGGCTGCTCTCCGTCATTCACACTCCTCTCGAGTCCGTTTCTCATCAGCCTGTCACTGTTCTCATTGTAGTTGCTGCTCTTTGACTACGATAAGGTGGAACTGGCCAACATGAACAGACTCTTTTTCCAGCCTCACCAAGCGGGCCTGAGCAAGGTCAGAGCTGCGGAACATACCTTGAGGCAAGTGGGAAGGCAGTTTAAGGCCAGATTTTGGTGAAAGCTTTAAGACCAGATTTTGGTAAAAGCTTGTGTTCGCTACAGTGCGTTTAATGTACGTGTGGGGAGCTCGTTCAGAGGACTGGAGCACATGCTCAGTGTGAAACCGAGGTAATGCTTGGCACTGATGCCCTAGCTGGGCATCGTCCGGACCCAAGCAGCGCGTGCCCCACCAGGGCACCAGCAGGCCCGCACAGCTGCTCAGGCATTGCTGGGAGGGTCTTGGGCCCCTGAGCACTATACTGGGGAAACCAGCCCCAGTGCAGTTTGCAAGTATGCAAAATCCTTCGTCTCGGGGCGGAGCGGTAGCCCAGCGGGTAGGCGTTTGCCTTGCACGCAGCCGGCCTGTGCCAGCCCGGGTTCGATCCCTGGCATCCCATATGGTCCCCGAGCACCGCCAGGAGTAATTCCTGAGTGCAGAGCCAGAAGAAACCCCTGAGCATTGCCGAGTGTGACCCAAAAAAAGCAAAAAAAAAAAAAAAAAATCCTTTCATCTCTTAGCTCTGAAATAGCGACATTTTTCTGTATGGGGTTGGACAGTAAGGATTTTAGGGGTTTTGTTTGTTTGCGGTGGGGGGAGGCTTGGGCCCACACCCAGGGCTGTTTGTGGCTCTGTGCTCGAATGGCCCCCTGCCATGCTTAGGAGACCGTATGCTTTGCAGTGATCGAGACGAGGGTCAGCTGCATGCAAGGCCAGCACCTTCCCACTGTACTCTCCAGTCCCGTAGGGTTGGTCCGGGGGCCTGTGCCCTCTCTCCAGATGCTCGGCTGCGCAGGGTGATCGCTGTCCCAGGCAGTGCAGGCGTGAAGGAGCCTGGCTGTCACCAGCAGAACTGTGTAACTAGAGTGCTTACATCGTGAAGGCTTATGCCTTGTATTTCTTTTTTCTTCAGCCACTGAGTAAATGTAAAAGCCACTCTCAGTGCTGTCACTGTAAAATAGGCCTTACAGAGCGGGTAGCCAGCTGGATTCGGCCCAGCCTCCGCAGAGGAAGCGTCTCTGTGGCTCCAGACATCCTTGCACTGAGCGCAGTAAGGAACAAAGAGGCTGTTTGTCCTGCCGTGCCAGGGCCTGCACAAGCCATGAGGCGTTTCCTTCCCCACAGAGACTGGCAGCCTCGCTGTGATTCTTCTCCGTGTTTCCAACCTAGACCTTGAAATGGGACAAAAGAGTTAGGGCTTTGGAGTTTCTTCTCCGCTTCCCACTTCTATTGAGAAATCATTCTCCTATGTCACTGTGTATCTTGGAGAACAGAGCGATGGTTTGACTTTTATATCATTGGGAAATGATTGGATTCTTTTATTGTTGGTGTTTGGCTGGGCAGGGGCTGGGTCCCACCCTGCGGTGCCTAAGTGGCTCAGCACAGGGTCGCTCCGTTTCCCTAATATGTTTCAATGATCTTTAGCTCTTTCTGGTTTTTTCCCCAGCTTATTTTATTAGTAATTTTTTGTAATTTTTCCCTTCTCCCTCTCAGGAACATTAATCCTGATGTTCTCTTTGAAGTACACAATTACAATATCACCACAATAGAAAACTTTCAACATTTCATGGACAGAATAAGGTTAGTTTTTTATGAATATTTCATGTAATTACTGGCTTGAATACTCTCCTCTGAAGGGCGGGTCTTTCATGTAATATCACTTGTATCACTTGTCTTCCCGTTGCTCATCGATCTGCTCGAATGGGCACCGGTAACATCTCCATACGTCCTGTTGCGTGCTAGTGTAGCCCAAGGGCATCTGTTTGCTCCAGGAACACGAAGAGCCTCAAACCATTCATTCAGGTCATGGGAATGAGGTCTATAATTGTCACTGGTTTTTGGCATATCAAATACAACACAGGTAGCTTTCCAGGCTCTGCCGTGTAGGTGGTACACTCTCAATAGTAGGCTCTCATCTCGAGCTTTACTGATGAACCTCAACAGGGAGAGATCAGCTTTTCTCTTGGGTGGAGCTCTGAGAAGCTGTGGAGTCCCGATGTTGAGAATGACTGCCCTCATGGTGTGGGGATTCCCCTGGCTTCTTGCTAGGTTCATTGGGATGACTGGCCACGGCCAGAACCTGCCTAGAACCGTATGCAGTGTATAAATGTGAAAGATCCTGGGAAGGACCTGGTTCTAACTTCCAGTATTATCTAAGACTGTCGCACAGCCGTGGATCTGGAATGTCTCTCTTCCAGGGTTTCTGGCTGTGGCGGTTGGGAGCTCGCAGCCACGCCTTCTGACATGGAGGTGGAGGAATGGGAGTAGGAGCCCAAATCCTTGCTCCAAGTCTGGCCAGCATGGCCCTCCCGCATGAGTGAGCGAACCCTCACTCATGGAGTAACCATTAGCACTGCCTGGTATAGCCCCAAAACAAACAAAATTAAAGGGGAAAAGTCCCACCAGAAACCAATGGCGTGGAAATAAAAGACAACACAAAAGTTTAAAAACACCAAGCGGGGGGCTGGCTTGATAATACAGTGGGTAGGGCGTTTGCCTTTTATGTGATCAACCCAGGCTCGATCCCCAGCATCCCGCATGGTCCCTCAAGCACCTCTAGGAGTAATTCCTGAGTGCAGAGCCAGGAGTAACCTCTGAGCATCACTGGTTGTGACCTAAAGAATGAAAAAAAAAAAACCCACAAAAAACCCACCAAGAGCAGTCTTTTTTTTTTTTCAGAATTATAAGATTCTTATAATATCATGTAATATGTAATATGTAATTTACAACTCAATTAAATAAGGATTTTTAGAAAATCTACTGATGGTTAATTCAGTGACTTGATAGGTTGATATACAAGAAGCCTGTAATCATGTATTCATAGTGGTTACTCAATATATTCTGGAAAATTTAAGATTAAATACTGTCTTAGTTATACTCAAACATTTACCCGTGGAATAAATATGTGCTTACACAATTTAATAACAGTGTATTTTTTATCCTGATTTTTCTTGAATAAAATGTTTTTTTTTTGTCTAGTAATGGTGGGATAGAAGAGGGTAAACCCGTTGACCTCGTTCTTAGCTGTGTGGACAATTTGAAGCCCGAATGGCAATAAATACAGTGAGTATTCTTGCAGTGCAAGGTGTTAACTCAGGGTTCATCGGTCGTCCTGTGCACTCTCTCCATACATAGCCCTGGCCATGGAAGTTCCACCTTTCGGCCCTTCTCGTAGTGTTTTATTTGTGGTTAATGTTCTCTCCATCTCCTGAAATGCATGGCCGTGGCCTCACAGCTGGGTCTGCATCCCTGTCCTGCTCTAAGCTGGTTGGGAAGCTGTAAAGCAGCCGCTGCTCCGACCTAGCTCTTGAAATGGATAGACCACTGGACCAGCAGCGGAGTGTCGCGTGGGGTCCACCTTGGGCGCTCACTGGGACATGTGCTGGGCACTGGGTTTTCCTAACGCATTTTGTCCCCTGGTCCCTTCACTTTTTAAGTAAATGTATGCGTATGTGTAAATTGACTACAAACATGGTTTCAGTTTTAAAAAAAAGTAATGGATTTCCTCTGAATTCTTTTGTTTACAGTTTTTCAGATAACTTCTTTTTAATTGCTTGGAAAAATTAATTTTGCCTTGATGAACAATCTAGTTGATAATAGACTAATCCCAGGAGTCAATTTACACAAACGCAGTAGTGTAAATTACGTAGTAGTGTAAATGTGCGTAGTAGTCTGGCAGGTTCGGGGCTTGCACACCGGCATCGGCTTCAGTCTTCCACACGTGGTCCCGGAGCTCCGCCAGGAGTGAGCCCTCAGCACAGTCAGGAGTAAGCCGCAGCGCTGCCAGGTGTGGCTCCAAAACAGACAAACAAATATAATTAGTTCCAGTTTATTTCATCCTTGAATCCTGTTTCCTTTTTTATTGTTGTTTTATTTTGGGGCCACTCCCAGCTCTGTGCTGGGGGGGTGGGTTTTCCACAGGCGTTCTCTCCGCTGTCGCTGGCCCTGTCCTTCTGCTTTTTACAGTGGGCTGTGGCCGCCGCCTATTTACAGCTGTCTGCTTTTATTTTGAAAATGGGTGTTTGAAACCTTTGGTAATTTGTTTAGCCAAACCTTAACGTTTTCATGAGCACTTAAGCTAACTGAATTACCTTGTTCTTTGGTGTTTCCACCCCTTTTCATTAAGGCTTGTAATGAACTTGGCCAAACGTGGATGGAGTCGGGCGTCAGTGAAAACGCAGTTTCCGCCACATACAGCTCATCGTTCCGGGAGTCTGCTTGTTTTGCGGTATGCTTCATCCACTTGGGTTATTTGCCGTTTCTGAAGTAATTGCTCGGGTTTCTAGGGCATTGAAACGAATTCACAGCTCAGAGAGAGAGCCAGTTTGAAACACACCGCTCTCCTGCGCTGTGGGAACACGCCTTCCTCTCCTTACACACAGTGTGCCCCCCGCTTGTGGTCGCAGCAAATATCGACGAGAAGACCCTGAAACGGGAAGGCGTGTGTGCAGCCAGCCTCCCCACCACCATGGGAGTGGTCGCTGGGATCTTGGTCCAGAACGTGTTAAAGTGAGTAAGGACTGGCTTTCCCCTTGTGGTCCTCTTAGGTTTTGATAAGAGCTAAAATGTTTCATGAAGCATTTCAAATGATAAAATTACCATCTAAGTATCTTTTTTGCTTTAATTTTGTCTATTTTTAATAGTACCCTGCCCTAGTTAGCTCAGTCCATAGGAGCGCAAGACTCTTAAACAAACATGTCTGTGTTCTCATATATACGTATACTGTTTCCTGATCTATTACTGTATATAACATTAGTACATTCATGTATTAGAGTGTATACTCAGAACAGTTCTTGGTTAAGTGGCAAGACAGTCACTTGATCACTTGACATACCATTATTCATCGATTTCCTCGGCGGGCGCCAGTAACATTTCCATTTGACCCTATCACATGCCGGTGTAGCCCAATGGCATCTGGTTGCTTCAGGAATACGAAGAGCCTCAAACCATTCGTTCAGGGTCTTGACGAAGAAGTTTGACCATCTTGTAGGTGGGCGGCCACGTGATCTTTTGACATCCCGCGGGATCCAGTCGGTAACGGCTCTAGTCCAGTGGTCGTCTCCAAATCACATTACATGTCCAGCCCATCTGATTTTCGATGCCTTGGCAAACGAGACAGCGCCCCTGACTCTGGAACAGTGATGGAGGTTGGAGCTCCGGATTCCTTCTTTCACCTGAGTGAGGCGTGATATTCCAAGCATAGCTCTTTCGATTCCTCTCTGGGAGACCCGAATAGCATTCTCATCCTGCTTTTGTAGGGCCCAGGTCTCTGAGGCATATGTTAATGCAGGGAGAACGGTGGAGTCGAAGAGATGTGCCCAGAGCCGGAGGTTCTTTGTCCTTTTAGCTATTTCTTCTAAGCTTTTGAAGGCATTCCATGCCATTCTCTTCCTCCTGCGCAACTCAGGTTTTAGGTCATTCATCATGTTGATTTCTCGACCTAGGTACACATAACTGCTGCATTCAGAGATGTTTGTTCCATTCAGAGTGAATGGGGCCTCTGGAACTAGTTCATTTTCATGAACATAGTTTTGTTGAGATTCAGCTGTAGACCGATCTTTCCACATTCTCGGTCAAAGTCAGCCAGCATTTGTGCCGCTTGGCTAATGTTTGGTATTATTAGAACGATGTCATCAGCGAAGCGGAGGTGGTGTAGTTGCCGACCATCTGTCTTCACTCCCATTCCTTCCATTCTAATTGTCACATGATGTTCTCGAGGGTGGCGCTGAAGAGTTTTGGTGAAATAGTATCACCCTGCTGACCCCTCTTTTGACATCGATGATCACTTCTTTGTAGAATGGTGAGATCCTGGTGGTGAATCCGTGATACAGCTCACGAAGGATTTTGATGTATTGGGTTTGAACACCCTGTTTGGCTAGGGCTTCGATGACCGCTTCGGTCTCCACAGAATCAAAGGCTTTCTTTAAATCAATGAACGTGAGACAGAGCGGCATCCTGAACTCCCTACAAACTTCAGTGAGCTTGGTTACCGTGTGGATATGGTTGATTGTGCTGAATCCTTTCTGGAAGCCAGCTTGCTCGCATGGTTGTCCTCTCTAATGTTCTGCCAATCCTGTTCAGAATGACTCAAGTGAACAGCTTGTAGATGACAGACAACAGGCAGATGGGGCGATAGTTGCCGATGTCGTGAATGTCTCCCTTCTTGAACAGTAGAACTGTCCTGCTAGTTTTCCATTGGGAGGGCACCTTGCATTCGGACAGGTAGAGTGTGAAGAGCCGAGCCAGTGTATTGATGAGTACTGAAGGCAGATTCTTCAGGTGTTAGGATCTGACTTTGTCTGGGCCTGGTGCTGTTCCCTTCTTTACCGACGAAATGGCATGTCAGATTTCAGAAGGGAGAACGTTGGGAACGACATATCCATCCTGCGGAATTTGGTATGTGGGCAGGTGGACATGGCTATCAAAGAGATCTGAGTAGAAGTCCTGGATAATCTTCTCCATTGCCTTTCTGGAAGATGTGATAGAGCCATCAGGGCGTTGGAGGGCAGTCATCTTGGTCTTATAGTTGGTGAAGGACAGGCGGGCGGTGCGAATGCTTTTCCCGGCTTCTGCTGCATCTTCAAGTATTTCTGCTCTTCTCTCTTTGGACATGGGAATCCCCTGGTGGACAGTTCCACAATGAAATTGACCACATCATCTTCAATCGACGGTTTTGCCTGACTGATGTTGCTGTCGTCCCAAAATTCCAAACAAATTCTCCTTCGTGCAAAAATTCTACTTCACGCAACAGGGAGAAAAGGCTGCAAAGTTTAAGAAGAGAACTCCCAGAACGACCACCAACTGGGAACTCTTTGGCACCACTGCGGCAACATGGGAAGATACCATCATTGATGACATCAATAAAGAATACAACCGACTGGTTCAGCACCTCCATGATTGTGCGAAAGAATGCCGAGAGAGAAAAACACAAAAGGACGCCTGTCTTCAGAAACTCTCGAGCTCATTCGCCAACGTGACAAGGCACGAGCCTAGGCGGCCAAATGCTAACGTCCAAGCTTGCGAAGCAGTGCAGAGAAGCGATAAAGGAAGACCTCAAAGAGAGAAGGGCAAGACAGTACTGGTATGTTAATGAAACATTCGCCCAGAGACTGGTTTGCTGGTTTAACTAAAAGTAGAAAGCCGGGTATAAACACACTTGTTTAGACTATTTGACTTAACTTTGCTGAATACGTGAATGTGATTAAACTTTAACCAGAGTGCTATCCCTGATATCTGAAGGAATATATCCACAGCCACACCACTGGGACTACGGTTAGAAAGTGCACAGCTTTGTTTGTTTGGAAGGGGGCCGCACCAGCAGCAGTGCTGTGGGCCGTGCGCGGCCTGTGCTTGCAGCTCATTCCCAACTGCTGGGGGACCACTGAGCCCCTCTCTCTGGACGAAGGTTTCTTAGCAGCTTGACAAAAGAGTTTTAAGCTGATTCACTAAGGCAGAGGCCCTTTAAGTGCCCCTTCCTTAAGCCATTTGTTTCTGCCTTTGCAACTGTGGTGCTTGGGGTCCGTTCCTGGATCATCAGGCTGGGAGTGAGCGGGGTCTCCTGCAGCTGACCCCAAACGGCCTGTCGAGCTCGCGCTCGCTCGCTTGTTTTCTCTCTCTCTCTCTCTCTCTCTCTCTCTCTCTCTCTCTCTCTCTCTCTCTCTTTGCTCTTGAGGTCATTGATGTACTGGAATTTAGTGGCAGCACTTTATTTGGAGTCTCAAAACTTAAAATTATTGTATACTTGATGAAATAGAATGAAATTTTCTTGCTCTTTTGGCTTCATTGTTGTTTTTGTTTTGCATCTCCCTGATGATTATTGATGAACTCCTTGTTGGGAATAAGGAGTAATATTTAGGGCCGGGGCGATAGTCCAGCGGGTAGGGCGTTTGCCTTGCACGTGGACGGCCTATGCCTGCCGGGTTCGATCCCCGGCATCCCATATGGTTCCCCGAGCACCGCCAGGAGTAATTCCTGAGTGCAGAGCCAGGAGTAACCCCTGAGCATCACCGGGTATGACCCAAAAAAAAAAAAAAAAAAAAAAAGTAATATTTAGTGGGTAATATTTAGTAATAAGGAGTAATATTTAGTAATATTTTCCATATCCGGACTTCCCTCTCGTCAGAACTCTACCCAGCAGACGAGCCCCAAGCCTATCACAGCCCGGCTTGCGCAGCCGCTTGCGGCCACGCGGTTCATCAATAAATGCTATATTTAGAGGTGACTACAAGAGTATGCCACCCACACAGCAAGCCTGGCAAGCTGCCCTTGTCGTATTTGATATGCTAAATACCAGTAACAATTATATTAGTTCATTCCCATGAACTAATATAATGGTTTGAGGCTCTTTATGTTCCTGGAGCAAGCAGATGCCCTTGGGCTCTACTTGCATGAGACAGGACATATGGAGATGTTACTGGTGCCCGCTCGAGCCAATCGATGATGAACGGGAAGATAGTGATAGTGATAAGATAGAATGATCTTGTCACTCCTGCCTTCATTCAACAAATGTCTACTAAGAACCAGGCCCTATAAACAAGAAAAAAAATTCATTATTTTCTGGGAACTTGATATAAAACTTATTTGCCTACTTCAGAATGATTTTTAAAAACTTCGGTTCTAATACTTTTATGATTTTGTATATTCATACCAACTCTGGCTTTTTTTTCCAGGTTTCTGTTAAACTTTGGTACTGTTAGTTTTTACCTTGGATACAATGCAATGCAGGATTTTTTCCCAACCATGTCCATGAAGCCAAATCCTCAGTGTGACGACAAGAATTGCAGGCGGCAGCAGGAGGAATATAAGGTGCGTGAGTCTGTCAGCAGTGGGGAGGTCCTAGAGGAGAGGCGAAAGCTGTAGGCTTGGGATACATGAAAAGTGGATTTTTTTTTCTTGTTGGGTCACATCCGGCGATGTTTAGGTGTTAGTCCTGGCTTCGCACTTATGAATTACTCCTGGCAGTGCTCGGAGGACCATATGGGATGCCGGGGATCGAACCCAGGTCGGCCACCTGCAAGGCAAATGCCCTACCGCTGTGCTATCGCTCTGGCCCTGAAAAATGGATTTTTAAACATTTTTGTTACGCTACAAAATTGAAAATTCAAGAGCAGAATTTTATATTTCATTTGATAAGATAAAACCTTGTCTGAATTCTTGGTTAATGCTCAGAGAATAAAGACTGAGGGGAACACTCACTGTTTGGTGTCTGCAGAAGAAGGAGGCAGCAGCGCCCAGACAGGAGCCGGTCCCGAGGCGGAGGAGATCCTCCATGAAGACAACGAGTGGGGTAGGACCCTTAAGGAAATCTAATGGTCTCCGGTCATGATGGCTTGAGTTGCTTGGGAACTCATGCCATGATTTGAACCCTCAGGTATCGAGTTGGTGTCCGAGGTTTCAGAAGAGGAGCTGAAGAGTTCTTCAGGTCCAGTTCCTGATTTACCTGAAGGAATCACGGTGGCGTATACACTTCCCAAAAAGGTACGTCTGGAGTCAGACTTGCATTAGTAAATGTGTAAGAGAAAATGTCCCAACTTGTGCTTACTGATTTTCCCTCTTCTCTTCCCTCCCTCTGTCAATGCGGCGCCCCAGGGTTGCTGCAGGCTTGGTTATGGTGCTCCCATAGGTGGCTGCAGTGCCCACTGTGGGCCGCACCCTTCCTGTGGTGCTCACACTCTGCTGGCTGTGGTGTGCTGGATGTTGGCTTTAGTCGGGTCCAGCAGCAGAGTAGCCGGGTGCGAACACAGCTGCCAGACCCCACTCTGAGTGTGCTGGCACAGGGACCAAACCCAAGGCCTCAGTGTGCTGTGCGAGGCCTGCACACTAGCCACTGGTCTTTCTACCGTCCCACGTGATCCATTGTAGGTATCTGTAGGCTTCAGATGTGTGCGAGTGGGCCGGGCTCTCGAGGCAGTGCGTTGCTGTCTGCGCAGATGGTCCGCTCTGATCCTGAGCACTGCACAGTTCCCTGAGCACTGCTAGATGTGACCCCACCCCGAGCCCCACCCCCCCAGAAACGTGGAGAGGAATTTGGTGTTGATGTGGAGATGAGTCGGGCATATTTTGAACTTTGGAAACACATATTTTGTTGTTATGATGAAAGGACCAGAGAGATTGTGCTTGAAGATGCATTTGCTGATGTCGACAGTGTCAGCCACATGCTGCTTAAAAATCCTGCTTCAGTGCCGTGGGAAACATAAAATCAGTCTCTTCAGAATCCGAGAAGCCAGGTTTCTTTCTTTTTTAACATTTCTTTTTTAAATAGAAATTTCCTTTAGAGAATGAGGGCACAGAGCAAGCGTGCTCACCCACGGTGTGTCTCGGCAGTAGCATTTGTGTTGGTGATCTATCCTCCTTTCCCTGCTTTGTCGGCAGGAAGAGTCTGGACCTGAGGTAGCAGTGGAAGATTCTGGTGAAAGCCTGGAAGACCTCATGGCCAAGATGAAGAATATGTAGTCATGGACTGAGCTGTGTTTGAGTTCCTATGTCTACGCCTTTAAGAATTTTTTTTTTCTCTCGCAATTCAAAAGAATTATTTTTCAAAAATGCCCAAACCTAGGGCAGTGTCAGCTGACATGTATTGATCACTGAGCCCTTCTCTGAGAAAATCCTGTCACCCGTGTTGGCTGCTCCATACCTTTAACTAAAACCCAGGTTTTATTCTGGTAAGAAAACTTCAAAGGATTACTGTAGGCCATTGTAAATCTGATCAAAGACTTAGTACGCAAATGCTTTTGACCTTTGGGAAGGTGAGGGACAGGCCAGTGGCTGCAGCTTCATTTTCTTCCCTCCCTTGTGGTCTTGGCTGAGGCCCTGGGCCGTCATGTGGCGAGTGGTCCTCAGATAGCGGCAGAGGGGCCAAGTCTGCCCTGGGGGTCAGGGAGCAGCCTCTGCTCGCTCTGTTCCGGTTGTTCCCGCAGGAAACTGCGTCCCACTATTAACCTGGAAGTTAACCTGCCAGGTAAAAGTAACCTCTCAGATGTTACCTCTCAGATGTTTGTTCAGATTATTTATGCTGAGGTAATAGTCACTGGAAAAGTTTGTAAACATGTGAATTGTGTTTCTAGATTCTTCATTCAGATCTGTAACTGGGTATTGTCTTGGGTACTAGATACGAGGGAGGCCGGAGTCAGCCCTGCAGTGACCAGTGTGTGTCTGGAGAGGGTCCTTTCCTCTGACCACCCAAGCATCAGCTGATGAAGTGTTCCCTCTGGATTTGCTTATAGATACCATGAAGGCTTAGAAAAGCCTCAGTAGAAATAACTTCTCAGTGGTTCAGAGACCAAAGGCTGTTTTCTGTAGGCTGTTTCTCCCCTGTTCTGTTTTTTGCTTTGTGAGCATGAATGTTTGATTTGTGCCTCTAAGCTACGGAGCAGTGTTAGCGAAAAAAATTAGTTGCCACTTCCTTTGACACTTAACAAAATGAAGGTCTAGATACTGATTTTAGAAAGCCCAGGATCAGGTATGTTCGAATACTCCTTCTCAGGCTCAGGAAGCATATTGTGATTCTTAGGTTTACAGTGAATCAGGAAAGCTGCAGGCAGAGGCTTGTTTCTCTAACCATGAAACCTGTTTATTCCTGGCTCTTTAGTTTTTTGGGGGGTCTTATTTAGTGCATTCATTTGTTAAATGTTTTTCTAGTTAACTAGAGATATTTTGAATTAAAATATCCCATAATCTTTGTAATCTCATTCCTTGGATCATCTGTACACTAATTTGGTGTAAGGATTTGTTCCTAGTTGGAAAATGTATCCTTGGCTAAAGTGTAGTGGCTCAGAGTCACATCTTCATCTTTTCCCCTGTTCTTGGTGCTTTACCACTCAGATGTGGTCCGCGACACGGTATCTCGTCTCACCTAATTCCTTGGTCCAATATTACCCTTTCTACAAATAATTGGAATTGGATTATTTTACAAAAAAAAAAAAGCTAGCTTTTGCAACTTAAAGTGTACTCTCAGCAATGCAGCCATACACTCACAAGTAGCTGAATATGAGAATTTAATTTATTAAAATTTACCACTGAATTTTACGTTACTTGGTAAACCATTGTTCAAGCATTTCCTGATGTTCATGGGAATTTAGTTTGCAATACTACTCAAGGGTTTTAGTAAAGACTGTACCATGGGTTTCTTCACATACACCAGTCAGTACAAAAGGGCAATAACCATTGAAGAAGTTATTAAAACTGACTCCCCAATACACTTTTTTTGTATTTTTCTTTTTATAAAGTATTGATGAATAACTTCCATAATCTGGATCCTACTATTTCAGATTTATTTTAAGATATTTGACAGCTAGAGCATGTATTAAGGTGAACGTGGTATACCTGTTTGAAAATGTCAAGTATATGCGGTGATGTCTTCATGGTTTAGCCTTAAAACTTGGTGTGTGGTGCTTGGGCTTAAGCCCAGGAGACCACCCATCCAAAGCAAATGTTCTGCTGCTGAACTACATCCCCAGCCCTTTGTTTTTGTTGTAGGGGCTCTACCAGCGGTGCTCGGGTTCTAGGGCGTCGGGGCAGAGCTCAGGGTCCACACAGTGCTGGGCTCCCACAGGCTGCAGCCCTTGAGCTGTCTTCCCCCACCCCCAGTTCTTAGTTCTCTAAATAGATCACCGGATCTATTTAGATGGATCACTGCAATAAGAAAAGGAGAATTTGAAATTGTACTTCTCAAATCCTGAAGTACAACTATTCTGTCTTAACAATACATATAGGACTCTTAGAAGTATTAAAGTCAAAGGTTTTATTATATATATATACACATACATAAATGACACAGAACAGTAGCCCAAATATGGCAATATTTATAAAATCTATAAAAATATCTTTTTCCCCAAAAAAAGAAAGAAAAAATCTTTTTCAGTATAAAATGGCAGCTTAATGAGTTTGAGCTAAATGAAGGGACAGATTTAGGCCACTTACGGTGCAGGGAAATATGTCCATATTGGGGGGCGGGCAAAGGAAGCAGATGCCCGCACGAACTGCCCTGTCCAACAGTGCACAGTATTGAGACTAGAAAGCCCCGTCCGTGCCATCAAGGGTCCAGTTATTGTTCAAAGTCAGAGATGCCAGTTTATTTTGCAGGACACAATTCAAACCTTTCACAAACATTCCTTTATTCCTTGAAACTTTCCTTGAGGTAGAGAATTGGGCCAGGCTAATACTGGAAGATCAGGAACGGGGCCACGAGCGCTCCGGAGGGATGAAGGGAGAGTGGGCCTCGTGCCCTGACCGGGCTGCTCCGGCCGGAGAGACCAGACCTCTCGGAGCCGCTCTTCATGCCAACTTCGGGGCAGCGGGATCTTCAGCCTTGGATCCTGTGCAACTGGAAAGTTCGTCTCTTTAAACATGTGACACCGGTATGCCTGACTCAGACATCAGTGTCATCCAGTACATCCACGTATCACACACAGTGGAAAATCATCCATGGTAGAAATACCCGGTACAAATTCCATTCACAATAGAAAATTTTATGTGATATTTCATAAAATATCATGCACAGTGGAAATGCCAAATAAAAATAAAATTTCCTTTTAAGTTTTGAATTCTTTCCTGATGCTTCCTCTTCGTGTTCTCGCAAGTGCATTTGCAGAAACTGGTAGGGACTAACTACTATTACCTTGCTCCCTGGTGAAGGAGAACGCTAGGAGACTGGGTGGTTTTTAAGCTAACAGTGTCTCCGCTGGATGAGTGTCGGGAAGGAGCTTTTCCACCCAGAAGGGATGTTTCTGCTTCTTTGATCTCCATCGCCCTTTTGTACAGTTCGGCGGCCTTTTCAAAATCCCCTTCTTCATAGCTTTGAAAGAAAAATTCTTAAAGTGAGATTATAACCTCGTAATTCTAAATGACTTTAGGCTGTTCAGAAAAACAAGTTGTGAAGAGCTGCTGTTTTCCCAGCCGACCTGCACAGAATATCCAACCATTCTCTCTACCACTGGGGACTATGCCCAGGTCTTTCAGGGACACCGGCAGGACAGTATGCAGTGAACTTCCTCAGGGAGGTTGTTCTCTGCAACCTGAAGCCTTTTCTAGGTAGCAGTTTAGTATCATTTAAAGTAACTCAACCCAAGAAACCAAAAACACACCTGCTCACCTAGGAAAATAGGAGTATGTCTAATTCAGTTGTACGATAAACCCAATTAAAATTGCACATGAGAGAAGTGGCAAAATTCTTACCTAAGCACAGCTAAATTTTTTAATGTTTCTCCAACGCGAGGATGCATTCGACCCAGGCTGTCTTCGTAAATCTTCAATGCTCGTTCATATAATGGCAAGGCTTCCATGTGTTTTTTCTGATAACAAAAAGGAACTGTGCACTTGGACAGACAGGGTTCCTGAGGTTACTGTTACGCAGACTGCAGGGCCTATTTAGAAAGTGCGGTAGTGGGGCTGGAGCGATAGTATGGTTGGTAATATGGTGGATGGGCTGGCCGTTCATGCAGCTGACCTGGGTTTGATCTCTAGAGCCCCATATGGTCTGCGGAACCCGGCCAGTAGTGATCCCTGAGCAGAGTCGGGAGAAAGCCCTGAGCACTGCTGTGTGTGACCCAAAAACAAACAAAAATACTTTGTAAATGTCCATTTCCTCCTAAAGATTGGCTACACAGACTCAGGATGAGTAACCATAACCGGAGAAACAGTGTCCCAGAACGACAGAAATTGGGCTGGAGTTAGTACAGCGGGTATGGCACTTGCCTTGCATGTGGCCAACCTGGGCTTGATCCCTGGCATCCCGCATGGTCCCTGAGCACGACCAGGAAGAAGACGAGTGCAGAATCAGGTGTAACCTCTGAGCATTGCTGGTTGTTTTCCAAAAACAATGTCAGAAACAAGGTTTAGGCCTGGCTTGGCAGCCCATCAGCCAAGTCTGTGCAAGCACGATCTGTTTCTTTCTTTCTTTTTTTTTTTTTTTTTTTTTTTTGCCTTTTTGGGTCACACCTGGGGGATGCTCAGGGGTTTCTCCTGGCTCTGTACTCAGGAATTACTCCTGGCGGTGCTCGGGGACATCCCCGGGTTTCCCTCTCACTAATTACTCCTGGCGGTGCTCGGGGACCATATGGGATGCCGGGGATCGAACCCTAGCCGGCATGGGCCGGCCGCTGCAAGGCAAACACCCTACCCGCTGGGCTATGGCTCCGGCTCCTGATCTGTTTCTTTATTGCCCAGTGAGGCCCATGCCTGTTTCTCACCTACCAGCAAATACTTTTTAAAGGCAGTACAGGAAGAAGGTGGTTGGAGGGAAAGGGAGAGGAGAGAACCTGGATTTGAAACTGCAGTTAAAGAAATGGTTTTTCACACTAAGCAAGGAAGGGGCCAACTTACAAGTGTAAGATCAGTAACTTCCTAAGCAGAAAGGAAGCATTGGTACATAGTGACATGAAATGTCTCTACTGTTCTACATCTGGTTCCTGTGCCCCTGGGTTTCCTGCTTAAAGCTGTTCGTTCATCGAGTGGAAGCAGAGGAACCTACCATTTGGCTGTAGACAACAGCCAGGTTCACTAAGGCTGTCGCTACGCTGGGGTGCTTCGGGCCAAAGGATTTCTGCCGGATCTCCACCGCCAGCTCGTACAAAGGGACAGCTTTGTCCAGTTTCCCCTAAAACACAAAAAGGAAGTTAATAAAAATATTCAAGCAAGAAACAATTCTGTCAGTCACTTCCACAAATAATAGTTTTGCACTAAAGTAATGTAGGGGTGGGGGGCATCAGAACTCCCAAGCTGTGTCCAGGGGCCTGGGGCCACTCCTAGTAACACTGCCCACGGGGCCAGCAGTCAGTGCTCGGGCCTGCGGTGCCAGGGCCTTCCTGGCAATGCTGGGACCTTCCAGGGTAGCACCCAGCAATGCTTGGGGTGCACCATATGGTGCTAGAAATCGAACCTGGGTCGGGCATGCGCCAGGTTTGCACCTAACTGCTGTCCTGCCCCCAGCAATGTGCATGGCTTACTCTCCCCCTCCCACATGGGACGCAAGGGATTGAACCCGGGGCGGCCCCATGCAAGGCGAGCACTGTACTATTTCTCCAGCCCTATCAAGTAATTTTGGGGGATAAATCTGAAAAGCATTTCGTCCCGGCTTCCTGTTAGGTTCAGAGATCGTAAAACACAGGCGGCCCGCTGAGGAAACGTACCATTTTCTTATACAAGATGGCGAGATGCTTTGCCGTGTAAGCCAAGGGACGGGTGATCGGGGGCTAAGGCTCGCCTGCGGATGTCCAGGGCCCTCTCGTACAGCCCCTCCGCTCTGTCATGCTGCCGCTGCTCATTGCACAGCGCCGCGAGGTTGTTCAGGGATTGGGCGCAGTCCGGGTGGTCCGGGCCCAGGACCCGCTCCCTCATCTCCAGGGAGCGCTTCAGAAACTGCTCAGCTGTTCTAGAACAAAGCCCCAAACGGTCCATTTGTTTTCTAGCCTGCGCATTTTGATTTTTAAATCCAAGACAGTGAACATGAAGATTTCTCTTCCGTTTCTTCCCACCCCTCATCCCTTCCTTCACTTTCCCAAATAGGAAACGATTCCCAAAGAGTTTGAGAACCTAAAGTATCTGGATGATTGCCTCAGTTTCTCTCCTAAAAGGAAAAACTAAAAAAAAAAAACACCTTTTATCCCTTTAAAATGACCAGCCTGACCTCAAACAAAAGATTCTGGTATTCCCTGTGGGTCCCTGGGTGTTTTCTTCGGTGTCTCCCAGCGCCGTTGCCTGTGCATGGTGTTGGGGATGGGCCCAGGGCTTCACACATGCAAGGAAGTGCACTATCTGCCACTGAGCTACGTTCCTAGCCCCTGAAGTGCTCTTTACATTTGGGGGTTGTGGGGTCACACCTGCGTTACCGTGGTGTCGTGGAGACCACAGGTGGAGCTGGGGATTCCAACCAGGACTGGGCCCACACAAGCAAGCCCTTCACCTCCGGAAAGAACCTTTTGGGAAATGTGCTAAATCTTTGCTACATTTCTCTGATCTCCCCATTGTAGCTTGCTGAAATCCAAATATATAAAAAACATTCCTTTTCCAGAAAGTATGAATATTAAATGCCCGCTTGAGTCTTTCATAGCCAAACAACCGGAAAATAAAACTAGTGGCCGTCTACAGATGTCCTTCCGCTTCTCTTACTCCCAAGTTTCTTCTGAGACCTCACGGTACCTGCACACACCCAAGTGCTCAAACAGTGGGAAACTGTGAGAGGAACTTTCCAGTTTAGGGCAGGAGGGGCCTGGTCTTGGCCAAGGAAGCTCCCTCTCCTCCTCACTAGCCTGCCGGGCTGGAGCTATCCACGGCACCACATCTCGGCCCAGGGCCCACCCCAGTACTCACTCCAAGTTATTCTGAAGGTAGTAGAGAACGCCCAGTTCGTTGAGGGTCCGGGCATTGTCGGGGTGTCCTTCCCCAAGGTAAGCTCTTCTAGCTGTAGGGCCCGCCGCGGAGCAAGGCAAAGCCGTACTGTGGCAGACACAGAGCACAGCGGTCAGCCCCGGATTCTGAGACGACACAACTCAGGCGGGCTGCCCAAGAAACGCCCTTCCCTCTCCTGGTACCCTTCACACCACAAGACGCCGCGCTGAGCTTGTCTAATGACTGCAGAATCTGCGCACTGCTGCCCGGCAGCCTGGTGTTCAATTCAGTCAGAACTATCGGGGGCTGGCGGGGCGGGGGTGGCAGGATGAGGCGACATGTTAGTAAAGTGAACAGGACCCAGATCAGGAATCACAGTTAACTGCAGGGATGCATCCCCCAAGCCAGACCCTCAAATCTTAGGTACTTGAAACAGCACAGAGCATCTGCTACTGGTAGACACCAGATGTGCAGAATAAAGGCAGACAATAATACTGAGATCGCGGATTGGAGCCACAGTACAGTGGGGAGCGCCGCCTTGAATGCGGCTGGCCTGGGTTCGATCCCTAGCATCCCATATGGTCCCCAGAACACCTCCAGGAGTAACCCCTGAGCATCACCAAGTGTGATCAAAACAAACAAAAAATTGAGTTCCCCAGGCCAGAGCGATAGTCTAGCTGGGAGGGCATTTGCCTTGCATGTGGCCAACCCAGGTTCAATCCCGGCATCCCATATGGTCCCCGAGCACCGCCAGGAGTAATTCCTGAGTGCAGAGCCAGGAGTAACCCCTGAGCATCGCGGGTGTGGCCCATAAAGGAAAAAAAAAATCGAGTTCTCATCCTCTAACTGGCCGGATTAGATATCAATTGTCCCCATCAGACACACACACAAAGATAATGATGTGATAAGATAGAGGTGCATCAAGCATATAATAATTAAATGCACCAAACATGTTAATATTAAACATTCTGTACACCTGGCACGTACAATATGTTTCTATAAGATGCATATGGTTTCTCAAGACAAACATTCAATGTTTACATGTTACCAGCGACTTAGAAAAATAATACTCTTATAATCCAGGAGATGAGTGTCTTTGTATCAGGATCTAACATAAGCTAAATCTTTTCATTCTCTTTTCCAACCTTATAGAGAACTGGAATAGCTTTAAAGCTCATCTTATAAAATCTAGCCTCCAAATCAACTGCCTCCAAAATCTAACATCCAGTCTAGCAACCAAATCAAGCTCCACTTGAAACTAGTTTTGCTTCCCCATACTGAGATACAACTGACTTATAATACTACGTGAGCTAAACATGCCTTGATACGTATGTAAATGACTTATAATACTGAGATACAACTGACTTATAATACTACGTGAGCTAAACATGCCTTGATATGTATGTAAATGACAAAGTGATGACCGCAGTCTATAGTTCTACTTTTTAGGTCCACTGAGTTGTACTTCTCATTATATACTAATATAAATAATATATTATAAGCAAATAAGAAAATATCATAAGTCATTTTTCTAGAAGTCACCTAAAAATGTAACTTCTTAAATATAGAAGATTGATCATCAAAATCAGAATATGCAAAAGATGCTTTGCTCTCTTTGCTTCAAAACACAATACCAAAAGAAATCTCTCATTACCAAGTTGCCTTTTCTCCTTGTGGCCTTCTGACGAATTTTAAAGGATTTTTTTCTGAAATGTTCAGCTTGTTCATATCTTAAAAAAAAAAGAAAGAAAAAAGTCGACCAGAAGCAAAGCATGTGAGCCAGCAATCACTCTTTGGGGAAACAAAAGTCCCAGTGGGGGGTCTGGAGCGATAGTCCAGCAGGGAGGGCATTTGCCTTGCACGTAGCCAACCAGGGTTCGATCCCCGGCATCCCATATGGTCCCCGAGCACCGCCAGGAGTAATTCCTGAGTGCAGAGCAGGAGAAACCCCTGAGCATTGCTGGGTGTGACCCAAAAAAGAAAAAAAAAGGCCCAGCGGGCTGTAAAATACAGCACTATTTCTAGCAGGGACAGTCATGAGGAATTGTGGGGGAAAAGAAGATGGCTGCATGTCCGAGACCTAATTGACCAGCCAGGGGCCTCAGAGAGCCGCGGGCAGGTGATATGCTCCCGACTCAGCAGTCAGAGGGGGTCTCCCACCACCACAGCAGAGCGCAGCGCCTGGGCTCTGTCCTGACCTTCACACAGAGGAGCACCGTGTCCTTCTGATTCGTTCTCACTCTGTGAAGCAACCTCCGCCCCAAACAACATGGTGCATTCAAAGGAACGCAGGGTGAGGGAAGGACAGCCCAGGGCGAGCGTGAACAGTGTGGGGGGGGACAACTTCCCGCCTACAGCCGGAGTACTCGCCGTCCCCCTCCGATCTCACTTATTCTGCTTCTGGTACAAAGTGGCCAGCGCCTCCAGCTCCCGGGCAGTGAGCGGGTGGTCGGCCCCATAGGCGTTTCTCCGAGATCTCCAGCGCCTGCTTATACAGCTGCTCAGCGTTGCGAACTTCTTCCACTGCACGCACACACTGGCCAGCTGGTGCAGGGACTGGGCTACTCTTGGATGATCAGGGTCTAGAGCGGTTTCGCGAATCTCCAGGGACCTCTGCAAGGGAACCACGGCCTAGGGGCAGGGGCGGGGAGGAGGCAAAAAGGTCAGTGAAAGGGAGATGCTGGAGATCTGCCTTGGGTTCATATCAGGTGCTGGGCATCGGACCCAGGGCCTCGCACAGAGGCAAGGCTGGACTGACCCACACCAGGCAGCTGAGGACCCTCTACATCAGCCTGACCCCCAATGCCTGGGAGGAGCTGTGGACCGGAGGCTCCCGGGCCCGGCCAGCCTTACCTGACTGAGCAGGCCCAGGTCCCTGAGAAAGCACCCCCAGGGTTTCATAGAGGCCCGCCAGGCACATCAGGCCCTCCTCGTCCTCACATTTCTTCTCATACTGCTTCAGCGAGTCGAAGTATTCTGCCGCCATGGCGCTCTTGTCTCTGCCGACACACTGCCAGTAGCTCAGCAACTCGGCAAAGTGGCCCCCTGTGTCAACAGGTGACAGCAGCGAGTGAGACGCCAGTGCTACCACCCAAGACAAGAGTCACACCACCCACAGCACAGCAGGGGAGGGCGTTTGCCTTGCACAAGGCCAATCCGGGTTCAATGCCCAGCATCCCATTTCGTCCCCCTGAGCACTGCCAAGATTAATTCCTGAGTGCAGAGCCAAGAGCAACCCCTGAACATTGCCAGGTGTGACCCAAACGACCCTGTCCCCTGCAGAAAAATAATTCACACCATGCTCTGAGCTGTTCATTAGCAGGCAGGAGCCACAGGTGGGCAGCAGGGGCCACGGGGAAGCCTCACACCGACTCTGATCCCAGGGCACCCTGGGGATTCCCAAGAGCACTCAGCTGGCGAGGTCACCCCCAAACGGTTATCAGTGGTGGCCACTGGGACGACAGAAATTGCAGAAGCATCAGGAACTGTCCACAGATGAGTTTTGATTTGCTGTTGTTGATTGGGGACCACACCGGGCAGTGCTCAGGGCCTACGCTTGGCTCTGTGCTCTAAAGCCACCTATGGCAGGGCTCACGGGGCCCCTGTGGGTGCCAGGGTTTGAAGCCAAGGCGAAGCTTCCACCTCACTGTGCTATTTCTCCAGCCCACCGCATTTGTACTTATATTGCCTCAGGGTTGAATGAGAGAAATAAGCTTGTATGTCTTAGATGAGTAAACGACATCCTGTAGGGTGATAGAGCTGGGAAAACCAAGAATGGTCTGGATGTTGAAGGAATTCTGAAACACCAGAGGATCAGAAACACAAAAGCTATGAGAGAGACACTGACACGTTCACTTGGGAGCAGAACGGATGAGGCACCAATGCAATGCGGCAAACAGATTCCCTTTGCTCTGTTCTTCCTGGGGGCCACACCTAGCTGTACTCAGAGCTTACTCCTGGCTCTTTGCTCAGGGTATCACTCCTGGTGGGGCTCAGGGTTCCACAGGTAGTGGCAGGGATTGAAGCCGGGTCGGCTGCGCTGCACTAGCGAGGCAAGCGCCCTACCCACTGTACTATCTCTCCAGCCCCCACATTTCTAAGTGAGACAGAAAACCCCCTTTCTGCACCTGCAGAGGTGAGAACCTCACTCTTGGGAAGGTGGTTCTGGCCATGGAAAATTGAAAAGGAGCAGAAGAGACTCCCCAGAAAGGGGTGATTATGTCTGGAAGCTCAGCCCGTGAGTCTGCACAGAGTAGGGCTTGAACACCCGAGGAGCAGAGCAAGAGCGGTGAGCACTTAAAGATTAGATGAGCACCTGCCACAAGCGCAGTCCCAGACAGAGAGCGAGCTCAAGGCCTCTCGGCCTGACTTCAGGAACTGCAACAGGCTCTCTTTTGCCTTTCCCTTGGGGGGCAAATGCAGATCTCCTGGTAATTTTCACACTGTCTTAAAAACTTCTACACTGGGCGGGAGAGAGACCCCAATGGGCTGGAGCATCTGCGTGCAGGCAGGAAACCTGCAGAACCACAAGGTCCACCCAGCTCTGCTTGAGGCCACGTTGGGGCCTGGGACCACACGGTCTCTGGAAGGCCGAAGTCGCCCTGAGCCAGCAGCTTTGAGCCGAGTGGCTGCATGTCAACCGTGTCTACGTTCCAGGCCTTCAGGGCGCACATGGGAGTGGGCCTGGGAGCCCCCAAAGCTGCTTGCAAAATAAGTCATTTTTGCCATAGATGATAAGCCACTTCTTCAAAGACCTACTTCTTCAAGAAGACCTATACTTCTTCAAGAAGACCTTCAAAGAAGACCTGCCAGTTGGAATGTAGAAAAGAAAAAACAAACTCTTTAGCATAAGTCAAAGTGGTAAAGGGCCTCATGCTGTGAAAGTAGCCTGAATCAAAAGGCAAGAAACAGCTGGTGGGATGTGGGAATAAAAAGCCTCGGAAGGGGGGCGGCATGTGTTTAAACCCATCCAGCTGCCACGGAGAGCTGCATTTCTTTCTTATTTCCGTTGTTTGTGAGACACCTGGTGATGCTCAGGGGTGACATCTGGCTCTACACTGAGCAATTGCTCATGGTGGTGTTGGGGACCATATGGGGTGTCGGGGATCAAATCCAGGTTCACATGCAAGGCAAACACCCCACCTGCTGTGCTACATTGCTCTGGCCCCAAAAAGCTGCATTCCTTAAAACTGTAGGAATGGGGCCGGAGCGATAGCCCAGTGGGTAGGGCGTTTGCCTTGCACTGCCGGCCCATGCCAGCCCGACCCGGATCCCATATGTCCCTGCACCCAGGGTAACCTAGTGCAGAGCCAGAATGCCTGGCATTGCCGGGGTGACCCCCAAAAAAAACATAGAATGGGGCGGCGAGTCCTGGGTAGGGCGTTGCCTCACGCCACCGACCCAGGTTCGATCCCCGGCATCCCATATGGTCCCCCGAGCACTGCCAGGAGTAATTCCTGAGCAAAGAGCCAGGAGTAACCCCTGAGCATTGCCAAAAAAGCAGAAAACAAAATAAAAAATAAAAAATAAAACAGTAGGACTGGATCTAACATGTGACCCAGCAACTCCATTCCTAAGTAAGTCTATCCCAAAAACACACAAGCACAAACCCAAAAGGATACCCGCACACTGTGTTCATGCAGCACTGTTCGCCAGAGCCTCGATCTGAAAGAACACAAGTGCCCAACAACAAGAGCAGAACAAGAGATGGTTTCTGTACACCACAAAGTGCCACTAGGCTGGCACCAGCCTGTCGGTTCCACAGCAGCTGTTCTCAGAGCAGCAGGAAGTACCTGTGGCCTGCGGGTGGGACACCACTGTGGGAAAAGAGCGAAACCTGCTCTTCAGAGTTCAGTTTCTTACCGTTTATAAAGGTTCTGAGACACGAAGAGATTGAGAAGGCAGTCATGTAGCTTCTGTTTACTCCCCCTGCTGCTGGAAGAGCCACGGGAGCTCGTCAGCCTCCTCCACGTCACGTGGTCCTGACTGAGAGAGGGACATGCGTCAACCTGTTGGCCCCAAGGCCCCTCTCACAGGTCTCAGACACCCTGAGACTCACCAGCCACAAGTCTCTGACAGGCCTCAGACACCATCAGATCCACCAGACACCTCTGACAGGCCCTCAGACCCACAGACCCATTAGCCACAGTCTCTGACAGGCTCAGACACCATCAGATCCACCAGCCACAGTCTCTGACAGGCCTCAGACACCATCAGATCCATCAGCCACAGTCTCTGACAGGCCCCAGACACCATCAGACCCATCAGCCACAGTCTCTGACAGGCTCAGACACCATCAGACCCACCAGCCACAGTCTCTGACAGGCCTCAAACACCATCAGACCCACCGGCCACACAGTCCTCTCACAATTCTTAGACACCATCGACCCAGCAGCCACATGGTCACTCACAGGCTTCAGACACAGCCTGTCCAGAAAGGAAGGACATCCCATCAGACCCTGGGGCAAGCAGTGGAGGAGGGACCCACAGTGAGTGCAGGTCTGAGCAACTGCTAACTCTGAGAAAACAAGGTCCAGCCCAGAAACAGCGCCTAATTGTGAAAATACAGGGAGAGGGACTCAGGACTAAGCCAAGCCCTAAAATCACTTTTCAAAAACTCAGAGCACCTGCAATCCATACCCACAGGTCTACACAGATCTACACAGAACCTTTAACAATTCAACAAGAATGACCCCTGAGCTGCTGGGCGGACCAAAAAGCAAAAAAAATAAAAATGATAAAGTCAGTTTCCATTCACTTTACTTAAATGCAAATTTTTAGTGTCTTTTGCTCTTTGGACATTAACAGAACAGCATTACATCCCCTGGAAACATTAATTTTCATTATTTGCTTTTGTTTTGTTTGTTTGTTTGTTTGTTTTTTTTTTTGCTTTTTTTTGGGTCACACCAGCGATGCTCAGGGGTTTCTCCTGGCTCTGCACTCAGGAATTACTCCTGGCGGTGCTCAGGGGACCATATGGGATGCCGGGGATCGAACCTGGGCTGTCACAGGCCGGCCGCGTGCAAGGGCAAACGCCCTACCCGCTGGACTATCGCCTCCGGCCCCTATTTGCTTTTGTTTTGGAGCCACAGTCAACAGTGCTCAGGGAGTTACTCCTAGCTCAGAGTTCAGAGGTCACGCCTGGAAATTTTCAGGGGACCATGCAGTGCTGGGGACTGAACATGTGATCCAGTCTACTGAACTCTCTCCAGCTGTTTTGGGTTTTTTTCCCATTTGTTTGCTTTTGTTTTAATCTCACACAAAGGTGTTGAGGAGCTAGTCTGTGCTCAGGGGTCACTTCCAGCAATGTTCAGGGGACAATGTGGTGCTGGGGACCAAACCCAAGTTTCCTGTATGCAAAGATGTGCCCTGAGGCCATTGAGTTACCTCTCTGGTTTGTTTTGTTTTTGTGTTTTGGGGTCACATCTAGTAATTCTCAGGGGTTACTCCAAGCTCTGCATTCAGGAATCACTCCTGGTGGGCTCAGGGACCATGTGGGGTGCCAGGGATCAAACCCGGATTGGCTACAGCCTTGTGTAAAGTCGACACCTATCCACTATCTCTCCGGCCCCTGTCCTGTTTTGGTTTATTGTGGGGGAGCGGAGAGGTGTTTACCAGGGATGCTCAGGGCCACTCCATGCCCAAGTGATGCTTCTGACAGTAGTCAGGAGACAGGACAGGGATGGGTTAGACCTGGGCCTTCTCTGTGCAAAGTGTGTATTTCTAGACCAAGGGACCAAGCTCTCTGGCCCAGCAACTTTATACATTAACTGGTAAGGCAGCAAGAGTCGAAGACGATGCAGAGCAGAGCGGGAGACCGAGTCACTCGGCTACCTGAGCTGCAAGGTGAAGTAGTCGATGAGCTTCTGCCGGTAGGAGGAGGTGAGCGGGCCGCCGTCCAGGTACTCCAGCCTCACTGTCTCCCAGGCCTGGGGAAAGACAGAGCACCACAGTCTGGGAGTCACACACGGGAACAAAGGGCTCTAATGTAGGAAGTTTCTGTCACTTCCGTTTGCCAGCTGTGAAACAGAAACAGCATTCCGAATATTCTGAAGCGCAGGACAGAGCTCTGTGGCAAACTGGCATGAGATAAAAGTGCCTCTCCGGGCCGGAGCGATAGCCCAGCAGGTAGGGCGTTCCCAGGTTCGATCCCCGGCATCCCATATGGTCCCCTGAGCACTGCCAGGAGTTAATTCCTGAGTGCAGAGCCAGGAGAAACCCCTGAGCATTGCCGGGTGTGACCCAAAAAGCAAAAAAAAAAAACCAAAAGTGCCTCTCCGTGTGGTCCGGAAGGACAGTACAGAGGTTGGGTCCTTGACTTGCCACACAGTGGACCTGGGTTGGATCCCCTGCACCATGTACAGCCCCCAAATCCCACCAGAAGTGATCCCTGAGTACAAATCCAGGAGTAAGCCCCACGCACCACTGGGTATGGTCCCCCAAACCAACAGAAACAAATAAGAGCCTATGTTAATATATATTTGGGTGTTTGTTTGTCTGCCATCCAGAGGAGCTCGGGGGACGTGCAGGGCTAGGGACTGACCCCCAGGGCTCAAGCTAAGTCTGTGCCTCAGCCCCTGAGCTCTCCCTCGCCCACTCTACTAATGTGCCAAGAATGCAGAACACAATGTGATTCTAACTTGCAGCGAACACACGTTTAGAGTCTCAGAAACACAGACCAAGGGGCAGAACAATCAATAATACAGCAAGTAGGGTGCTTGCCTTGCATGAGGCCCACCAGGTTCAATCCCGGCATCCCCTATGGTCCCCTGGGCACCACCAGGATAGTAATTCCTGAGAGCAGTGTCAGGAGCAACTTCTGAACATCGCCAGGTGTGAACCCACAAAAACAAAATCAAACTAAACCGAAAATAAACAAAAAAGAAAAAAGAAACATCAACCGGAAAAGTACCGGGGCAACTAACACTGACATGAACTGTAAGAAAAGCGAAAGGGCTGAAACAATCCCCAAACAGCAGATTCACTTACACTGTGTGTCTATTTAGCAGTCGCCCACGGCACTGCAGAATATCAGTGAATACTTAGAGACAGTTACTGCCTCATGCCTGACCTCGCAAGGACGAGGCCCCTCACTGGAGTCTCTCCAGCTGTGCCTGGCTTTGAGAACATGCCCCTCGATCTGTCCGTGAGCACCGACTGATGGACTGAGCCCAGCACTTCTTAACATAAACACAGTCAGAGCAGCCACCCAGTGAAACCCAGAGTTCATTTAAAAACCATTTTGAGGGAGCCAGGGTCCTAGGACAGTGGTGAGGGCACTGCTTTGCATGTGGCTGACCTAGGTTCGATCCCAGCATTCCACCTGGTCTCCCGAGCCTGGCAGGAGTGATCCCGGAGTGCAGAACCACCACCAGCAGTGAGCCAAAACCCAAGTTAATCAAATCAAATGATAAGGTAGAGAGTAGCATGCAAGAATACACTAATGTGGACAAGTGAATAACTTGTTTTAAGATGCCTAGAGCGGCACTTACCTGCAGGTGCTGAAACTTGAGCAGGCCACAGCCGTAAGTCAACAAACCCATCGTGTATAAACTATGCACCAGGGAGGTCAAGACAGCCCAGGACATCTCGGGGTAGAGTTCCATCAGCTCGGACTCGCTCACGCCATTGTGACTGACCGTTACCAGGCAGAGAATCTAGGAGAGACAACGGCACCAGTCAGGGGGACGCCTCTGCACGCCAACTCACCGCCATGAACTTTTCCTTAGTTCTTTAAAGCTTGCTGATGCACTCACACTTGTCAATCAAATGATTTAGCAGGCCAGGTTGCAGCTGTCTTAGAGTCAAACACACTTTCAGGGCCCGAGAGGTAGTCCAGTGGGCGGGGCGGTGCTTGCTTTACATGCTGACCCCTGACCTGGTCCCATGCCCGGCACCACATCTGATTCCCACAAGCACCACCAGGACTGACCTCTGAGAACAGAGCTGGGAGTAAGCCCTGAGCACTGCTGGGTGTGATTCTAAAACAAACAAACAAAGCAAACAAACCCCCTAAAATAAACTTTCCGAAAGGTCTCAAGCAGGCTGGAGAGAGTCCAGTGGGCTGAGAGCATGCTTTGAATGTGGGAGGCCTAAGTTTGGTCCCTGCTCTGGGTTCTCAGGAGCATGGCCAGGAGCAATGACATCCAATAGAGCCCAGGTAGCCTCTGAAACACCAGGGATGGCTCCGAAATAAACAAAATATCTCAAAAGACATCGGTCAACAAGAGCCCCTTCAGGAGTGTTCTAAGCAGAGTCGGGAAGAAGCCCTAAGCACAGCCCAGGTGTGCCCCCTCCCGCCAAAAAAAAAAAATCACCTAAATAAATAAATCAACAAAATACAGTGGCATAAATCATAAAAAGAAACCTTTGATAACTCAGACTTCATCAAAATCAGTATTTGCAGGGAGAGTAACATTAATTACAAATGGGCAAAGGGAACCAAAGAGCATGTAAGCCGACCAAAGAGCATGGTGGCCAGGGCGTTTGCGGGCCCCGCCAGGAGTGATCCCTGAGTCAAACTCAGAGGCAAGCCCTGAGCGTGTGGCCCAACAACAAAAGCAAAACGAAATAAATCTAAAAAGACTGAGTAAAGCATTTGAACCAGTAATTCACGTAAGAGAAAATTAAATACTCGTCAGCATGAAAATACAGAAAAGTCTCAAAGGATATCAGGAAAATTAGTTTCCTGAGGTTTCTCTCTGGTTGCAACTCACAGACATTCCTGTTTGCTTAAAACATACCAATTTACCCCCATAAAAGCAACAGTTTCATACGATCATACACACACACTCCTACACATATACATACACATGCTCACAACACACACTCATACACATCCTCACTCCATACATACTCACACACTCACCAGTCATATACATATGAATACATATACACATACTCACACTCACCATACACACATCATACACACCCGCATACACACTTACTCTTACTCATACATACACTCTCACACTCACACACACTCATATATATACTCTCATGTTCATACACACTCACACATACATACTCAATCTCACACTCATATACACTCACCCATACACCCTCACAGTCATACTCTCACACTCATACACTCTCACACTCATACTTTCACACTCATATACACTCTCACACTCATATACACTCACTCTTACACTCTCACACTCATATACACTCACTCATACACTCTCACACTCATACTCTCACACTCATATACACTCACTCATACACTCTCAACACTCATGCTCTCACACTCACTACACTCACTCATACACTCTCAACACTCATATACACTCACTCATACACTCTCACACTCATGCTCTCACACTCCATATACACTCACTCATACACTCTCACACTCATACTCTCACACTCATATACACTCACTCATACACTCTCACGCTCATACATACACTCTCATGCTCATATACTCAAACTCTTACATACTAATAAACTCACTCACATACATACACAAACTCATCCGTACACACTTGCACTCATACACACTCATACACATTCACAACACAGAGACACACTCTCACATACACACACATACACAGAGCAAATCAATGGTGCTGTGATCAAGTAGCCCTTACCTGTTTCATGAGTTCTTTGTCCAGTTCATTCCCCAGGGAGTCCTGGATGGACCGAAGGACCAGTCTGTACAGGGAAACTGTGTCTTGACACTGGAAACACTGATGGAGGATTTTGTCCAAGTTCCCTGCTCTTCCCGCACTGTTGGGAGGTGATAACAGACACCTCTTCTTACTGAGTGCCAACACTTATGAAAAACTGGAGTACAGGGGCCGGAGGCGATAGCCCAGCGAGTAGGGCATTAGCCTTACACACGGCGGGCCTGTGCCTGCCCAGGTTTGATCCTCGGCATCCCATATGGTCTCCCGAGCACCGCCAGGAGTGGTTCCTGAGTGCAGAGCCAGAAGTAACCCCTGAGCATTGCCGGGTGTGACCCAAAAAGCAAAATAAATAAATAAAATAAAGAAAAACTGGAGTACAGAGAAACAGTGTGGGATCTGGTGATTTTTTTTTATAACATCAGGCATTTTAAAAGCTAGTGGGTCAGATAAGTAGTACAGTGGGTAAGATGATTGCCTTACATCCCATCAACCCTGATTGAAACCCGGGAACAAACACCGTCCCTCTGAGCACGGCCAGGGATCACTCCTGAGCACAGACCCACGAACAGCCTCTGAGCATTATGACTTATGCCCAAAACCAAAACCAACCAAATACACAAACTAACAAAACCCAACATATGCAGGAAAATGGTGGCTTGGAGGAATTCCAGCATCATCCAGCTCATGCCGGATCCCACTGCGTGCCCTCCATGAGCATAAAGACAAGTGAGCCAAGAGCCTGCGTCACCCAGAGTGCACCACTGCGGACCAGAGCAGGACAGGAACCATCAACACGTCTTATTACGGATTCTCCAAGAAATCCAAAGTTGAGAGCCAGAACTTGGAAAACCCCAAAGACAATCAGTATACAACTGTCTAATTTCTAGATGAAGAAAAGGGGGTAAAAAACCACTCCAATGATCCAAAGTTCCCGTAAAGGTGATTTCAGTCAATTTTATATGCCTTGCACCTGGCTGAGTGGGGTTCAATCCCCAGCATCCCATATGGTCCCCCAGCACCGCCAGGAGTAATTCCTGAGTGCAGAGTCCAGGCGTAACCCCTGAGCATTGCTGGGTGTGACCCTCAAAGCATAAAATTTTTTTTAATAAAATAAAACAAAAGCTGGAGAAACTGAGGCAATAGCACAGTGGGTAAGGTAAGGCATCTGCCTTGCACATGGTCAGCCTGGCTTTGATCCCCAGCACCCTATATGGTCCCCCAGGTCAACCAGAAGTGAGTCCTGAGCACAGAGCCAGGAGCAAGCCCTGAGCACAACAGGGTGTAGACCAAAAACAAAGAGAGCAGAGCCCAGGGGAGGGCAGCAGAGGAGAAAGCAAGAGAGCAGGATTTAGGAGAGACACAAAGGTTCCCACCCTGACCCACCCCTGCTGTTCCCCAGCCCCCTGGGCAGAAGCTGTCTGTGCTCAGTCCTGGTTCTGCCAACAAGCTATGCTGGGCGCACAGTGGGCGAAGTGCAGAGGGTCCGTGTCCCAGCCCAGGGCTCAAACCTCAGGACATGTTAAGGCACCAGGCTGGAGACAGAGCCAGGCCGGATAAGCTGTTCGGGAACTGTTGGGCGAGGCCCCACCCATGCTGACACCGGGCACGCGCGCCAGGACTTACCGGGCCACCACTCTGCCGAAAAGGGTGACATACAGGGCGTTGCGGGTTGTGGAAGAACGACAGTGCCGCTCCAGCTGTTTCTCCTGTGCAGTTGTCCCAAAAAACAAGACGGAGACACTCACCAGCCTAGAAGTAAGAGGGACGCAGGGCCCTGCCCCCAGCAAACTGCCCCGTGGGCACCAGCCCCTCAGCTGTGCCACCAGTGTGCGAGCCGTGGACTGCAAGTACACACACTTCTGCTTTTAATGCTTGCTGCAGGGGCCAGGGAGACACACTGGGGTAGGGCTTTTGCTCTGCACACAGCCGACTCCATTTTGATCCCGGCACCCCAGTGCTCCTTGAGCACTACCAGGAGTGATCCCTGAGCAGAGAGCCAGGAGTCAGAGCAGAGAGCCCTGAGCACTGATGGTGTCACCCAATCCTCACCACCCCTCCCTTGCTGCTCAGCCAAGATAGAAAAAAGAACAGAACATAGCAAGGCAGATGTAAAGGTCAAAAGCCTTTTTTATCGTTGGTTCTATATATTGTTAATTTAAGAGTAAATGTTTTATTTATTTATTTTGGTTTTGGGACCACCCCCCCACAGTGCTCAAGGGTTGCTCCTGGCTTTGAGCTCAGGAATTACTCCTGGCGGCCACGCTTAGGGGACCATATGGGGTGCCGGAACCGAACTCAGGTTGGCAGCATGCAAGGCTAAAGCCTTCCAAGCACACTATCATCGCTCTGGTCCCAAGAGCAAATGCTTTTTAAAAAGTGTTACAAAATTCTCAAAGTCCTTTGAACAACAGGGTCTGGCCCACACTGAATATTTTTTAAAGACTGTAAGGGCCACCCTGGAGAGGTTGGGGGGTGGGGATACAGCATGGGGGATCAAAGTCAGGCCCTCCGCTGCCAGGCACGTGCCCTACCGCCTGGGTTTTCCGGGTGCCCGCACTCCACCCTATCTACACACAATGGATTTTAAGACTTGTAAGATATTTTCAAGGAAAGTTGACGACGAGTAAAAGAGATCAGCAAAGTTTAAAATATTTACCTGCTCTTCATTCAACCTAATGTCCGCCGCTTGGCATTCTGCGACAATAATAGCTTTTGCATCACTGGGATTTAAAGGATCAAGATGAAGCGTTGGCCACAACCTTTCATCAGAAGAAATGAAAAATGAAATTATCTTGTGATGATTTTGTTTGAAAAAAATGTCACATTTATCCAGAAAACATAATCGAAATGAATCTTTTTATACCGTCTTTCTAAGACAAGCAAAACGACTTTGTTAACCATCGTCATAATATTTCCCTTATTCTCACACGTATGTCATTACTTTCAGCCACTACGTGAAGACTGTCGGTAAATAGCCAATGCATTGGATGTAAAGTGGCAAACCATCCCTAAGCCTATGTTCTCAATAACGCTCGAGCAGTATGAGAACCTATGAAAAAGTAGCACAAGACACAGTTTGCCCACAAGTAACTCAGAAGAGAATTTCCACCCTCTACCCTAGATCCCAGGAGGGAACAGGGAGATGTTGTCCCAGGCAGCGGGGGTGGTAAGGGGTACCAACAAAAACAAAACTTACTCTCCTTGGAAATAAAGCACATACATGTTTTTCTACATGAACTACCAGACAACACATGTATGGCAGGAAGCTCTCTTGGAAGGGTTGGGGATGTGGCTCACAGATGAGGACCTGGGTTCAAATCCTGGCACTGAAAAATAAATTCCCGGGCTGGAGAGACATCAAGCAGGTAAGTCACTAGACTTGCATGCAGCTAAGCAGGGTTCAGTCACCAGCCCACACAGGGTACCCCAAGCACCACCGCCTGGAGTGATTCCCTGGGCACAGAGCCAGGAGAAAATCCTAAGGACTGCTGGGAATAGCCCCAGACCAGGAAACAAAGAGAAATTCTCGAGGTGAGTAGGAGCAAAATATAAAAAGGTTCCTGAAGGGAATATAAAAGGGCTGGTGGGGGATGGGTTGCAGAATTCAGGGGTATGGGTTCGAGTCCATTTCCATTTGAGGGTAATAGTGTCGACCCTCTCTCCACTGTCCTCACCTGGAAACGCAACCACACCACAGCACTAACTTGAAGTGACAAGTGGCAGCTCAACCACACAGTCCCAACGCGCTCACCATCTCTCCTCCACACCCCGCCCAGCCCCCAAGTCGGCCACCTCCTTCCGGGGACCACGAAGAATGGTCTTACTTCTCCTGGCAGAAACGTGGGCCTCACCCTCACCTCCGCCTCCCTCACGTCCTCACCTCCTCCTTCCCCTTCCCCCTCCTGGGCTCTCTTTGACTCTCCTGAATCCACCCATGTCTATGAAAGCACGGGAAAACACAAACAGGCATCAGAGAGACCCTTCCTGGTGGGGGCTGGGGAACAGTTGGCAAGAGCTGAAAGAACGTCCTCACCTCCATGCGGGAGGGCACGTTTGCACATTCACAGAGACAATTACTCTGACATTCACTGGCAGGGGGTCTATCAGCCATGTCATGTGCTTTTCAACTTGCTTAAAAATATAAAAACAAGATTCAATCTATTAATTCAAGGTATTTCAAGGCAATCCGATAATCGCTCCCCCCAAGGAAAATTCGATTCTCAGTAAGCTTCTCGTGCAGGGTACAGATGAACGGTTAGTTGGTGAGTATTTCTCTCCGGGCATTCAAAGAACAAGAGTCAAATATGACAAATCTGATTCCTGAGTATTAAAGAAATGTCTACACCCTAAACATGTGGGAAAGAATCGATTCTTGATCATTTTAAAATTCGATTGTCTTTTCCCTCAATAAGATACCCCGTCGACCAGCATGCAGTATATATAATAATAAAATTTCCCCATATTTCCTTCCTAGGTATCAAGCAGAAGTGAATGAAACAGCACCATTGCCACTGTCTACCCCATCACGGGATTTCTGTGTCCACTGATATCTTTTGTCTCTGTCTGGGGCTTCCGGCAGGTTCCAAAGGGGAAACAGTACCTGGACTTGATCTATAGAATCAATGATGATGATGACGCTGCCTTGATGGCGGGCAGAGAGTTTTTCCAGCCAACGTGGAAATTCTTCCAGCAGCTTCCCTGGATCCAGCGTCAGAGCAGATGCCGACCAAGAGTGCTGCATTAGCTACAAGACGGGGACACGGGACAGGAACACACTCAGGGGTGGGCAGGGAGGTGGGGCCCAGCCCTGCACTCTCAAACCAAGGTGGTGCACCCAAAGGGGCCCCCAGCGCCCAGCATTTCTTTTATTTTTTATTTTTGGGGAGGGAGATTTTTGGTGGAGAGACACACCAGGCGATGCTCAGGGATAACTCCTGGCTCTCAGGAATCACTCCTGGTGGTACTCTGAAAACCTACAGGATGCTGGGGATTGAACCCGGGTCAGATGAGTGCAAGGCAAGAGCCCTGTCACTGTCTGTCACTGTCTTCCCGTTCATCATCGATTTGCTCAAGCAGGCACCAGTAACATCTCCATATGACCTGTCTCATGCTAGTAGAGCCCAAGGGCACCTGCTTGCTCCAGGAACATAAAGAGCCTCAAACCATTCCATCAGGTCATGGGAATGAGGTCTATAATTGTTACTGGTATTTGGCATATCAAATACGACATGGGTAGCTTGCCAGGCTCTGCCGTGCGGGTAGCATACTCTTGTAGTCACCTCTAAATCCAGCATTTATTGATGAACAGAGCCAGGCTGTGATAGGCTGGTCTGTTTGGTGGAGTTCTGACGAGGGGGAAGTTCGGATGTGGAAAATGGAGGCCCTCATGGAGTGGGGGGGTCGTCTGGCTTGTTGTGAGGCTCTGCTGGGGTGACAGGCCAGGGCTAGAACCCACCATCCCTCCCGGGCACCTCGTGAGCGGCTGGGCATAGGGAGAGCCAGTAGCAGCTCTGCCCCATGTCTGTGAGTCCGATGGCAGTGGGTTATCAGAACTTATTAACGTTAGTATCACTAAAGCGCCCTCCCCACTGTACTATTATTTCGGCCCCTATTTTTTTTTATCTTTCTTTTTTTAATCACACCCAGTGATGCTCAGGGGTAACTCCTGGCTCTGCACTTAGGAATTAATCCTGATGGTGCATGGAGGACCATATGTGATGCTGGAGATCGCACCTGGGTCAGCTGCATGCAAGGCAAGTGCCCTCCCTGCTGGACTATGGCTCCAGCCCTTCAGCCCCTATTTTTTAATCTTCCGCAAAACCATACCAGATGGACAACACTAAGAACCAGTTTATCATCATGATTCAGTCCCAGCAATTCCTTAATGTAGATCACAGTTCTAGCCAGCCCCAAAGACGGGATCCCGCACCTTGAGAGTGAGCCGTTTAATAATCAAGGAAGACTCAGAGCTGGTGGACAGCGGCCTCCCCACAAAATGAGAAAGAACTAGTGTGTTTGGAGAATTCTTCTGCTGCAGTTGAATCCTGGAAGAAAGTATCTGTGATCAGTCTGATGGCGTTCCTTTACCAGCAGCGACAAAGGGATTCTCAAGGAGTCAGACACTGTTATGAAGGCTGACAATCGGTTCCAGAGTAGCTTTCCAATAAACGGGGACACTCCCCGTTGTTCCCCACCTTTAGATATTTTTACATAAACCTTTAAAAAGCAATAAGTTTAAGGCCAGAGAGATAGTCCAGTGGGTAGAGTGTTTGCCTTGCATGCAGCCAACCCAGGTTCAATTCCCAGCACCCTATATGGTCCCCTGACCACCAACAGGAGTGATCCCTGCGTGCAAAGCCAGGATCAAGCCCTGAGCAACACTGGGTGTGAAAGGAGGGAGGGAGAAGGAGAAAGGACCCAGCAAACATGAAGATGAAGCCGGGGATTGCAAATACAGGCACACCCCTGAGTTCCTTCTGCCCACCCTCAGGAGCACTCCCCAACCCACTCCCTCCCCTCCCCAGCTGTCACCTATTCACAGAGGCTCACGTCTCCAATTCCTTTCTCATTTTGTATCTACTAACCTCTAGAGAATATCCTTCAGGGCAGGAGTCTAGTCGTGTGTGTGTGTGTGTGTGTGTGTGTGTGTGTGTGTGTGTGTGTGTGTGTAGTTCCGTCCTAAGGAAAGGAAAGCAGGCAGCAGAGAGTCCCGCTGAAAGCAGTCCACACCCCAATATGAGAACAATACCAACCGCGGGAGCTGCAGGCCCACATACCACTTGGCTAAAAGAAGGGACTTCCCAGAACCTGGTCCTCCGGACACGAGCAGCGGCGGGATGGGAGCTGGGGCTGCCACCAGGTCGTTCAGCCGCTGGTAATACTAGAAACAAAGATGAATTGAAATCGTGAAGAAGCCCCCTGCCTCCGAGAATACGCAAGAGTCAACCCCTGACTGATGCCTGGGAGACCAAGCAGCAGGGACTGCACCCCAGACCTCATGCATGCAAAGCACACGTCCCAGCCCTTTGTGCTTCCACCCTGACCAAAGCATTATCATCATCATCACCATCCACCATCACCACCATCATCATCATCATCATCATCACCATCACCACCACCATCATCATCATCATCATCATCACCATCACCACCACCATCATCATCATCATTAGCATCATCATCACCATCATCATCACCACCCACCATCATCACCATCACCATCATCATCATCATCACCACCACCATCATCATCATCATCATCACCATCACCATCACCATTATCATCATCATCACCACCACCATCATTATCATCATCATCATCATTACCATCATCACCACCATCATCATTATTTTTGCTTGTTTTTGAGTCACACCCAGCTGTGGTCAGGGCTTACCTGGCTCTGTGCTTAGGGATCACTCCTGGTTTGAACTAAGTGTGGGGTACTAAGCCCAGGTCAGCTGCATGCAAGGCAAGCATTTTAGTCACTGTAGAATCTCTCCAGCCCCAAGTCTTATTACTCTTTTTTTTTAGGTTAAAACAGGTTTGATTTGAAAATTTGGAGGAAGAGGGGGTGGAGAGAGAGAGAGAGAGAGAGAGAGAGAGAGAGAGAGAGAGAGGCAGACAGAAACTGAGTAAGGCACTTTCGAGGAGAGAACGCAGGCTCCCCCAGAATGGAGAGGGAGCCCCAGCACCAGAGACGAAAGAGGGGAGATGCGGGCGACACCTGCGCTCAGCAGCACATGGGCTCGGGCAGCACACGCGCGCACCTCCTCTGTTCAAGTAAAGCCTCCATACTCTCAGCAAGTCTCTCCGCTCTCTTCTGCAGTGAGCTAAACGTGTTAGTACGATGGACACACGGTCGATAAATGCTGATGCATAATGAAAATGTTCAGTGGTGATACTGAGATGGAGAAATGTGTAAGCAAAGCCCAAGTCATGTGCAAAGCCCGAGTCACATGGACGAGGATGCGAGCCCACGATGAGACTTGGGCTCATTTCTAGCTGGTGTATTTTTTTGACCTGTGCACTGATACCCCTTTTGGTATGAATACCAAGATACCCCAGCCTGACCCTCTGCCACCTTTAGCACCTGCGGCTCCAGCTCCCAAAGTTGCCCCAGCTGCCTGCAACCCTCAACACCCACAGGCCCCCAGTTCACATTCCTTTGACTCAGAGAGCCAACTCCCTGCCACCCTTCCCCTAACGCCCTACAGGTATGGATGTTAGGGAGTCAGCTACAGAGAAGTCCAGAGGTTTGTGATTCACATTCCTGTGTTCTCAGTTCAGTTACCCAAGGAGGGCTTTAAAAACCTGTGCCAGGAATTTGGTGTTGAAAGTAGGTAAAGGGATATACCTGATAACCTTTCAGATCTGTATAGCAAATGAGAGAGAGAGAGAGAGAGAGAGAGAGAGAGAGAGAGAGAGAGCCAAAGTGCCTGCCACAGAGCCAGAGTTGGGTGTGGGAGAGAAATTGGGGACATTGGTGGTGGGAAATGTGCACTGGTGAAGGGATGGGTGATAGAACATTGTGTGACTGAAACCCAGTCATGAACAACTTTGTAACTAACTGTGTATCTCACAGTGATTCAATAATTAATAATAATAATAATAATAATAAATTAAAAAATAAAAATAGAAACTTGTGCCAGGAGCAAGAGACTAGGTTTTTTGCAAGACACTGTTCCCCTGGGCCCGTGCAATGAAAGTGTCTTTCCTGGCACCGGACTGATAATACAGCAGGTAGGGTGTTTGCCTTTGCATGCAACCAACCAAGGTTTAATCCCGGTATCCCATATGGTCCCCCAAGCACTGCCAGGCGTAATTCCTAAGGGTAGAGGTAGGAGTAAGCCCTGAGCATGTGTGACCCAAAACCCAAAAACAAATAAGGAAACAAATAAATGAATGTGCCTTTCCTAATCTTTTGGCAGTCCAGGAAAGAGAGAACCTTCTTCTCATTTGGGAAGGGACTGTCAACTTCAATGCTTAAGAGACTCGAGTAATTATAATTAAGAGAGAGAGAGAGAGAGAGAGAGAGAGAGAGAGAGAGAGAGAGACTCAAGTATTGAATCTTACTGGGCACAAATTCAAGTACTGAGACTTACTGAATACAACCCCCAAGAGTGTGTCTCAATGTGGGAAGCTGAGGCTGGGGGCAATAGCACAGCGGGTAGGGCATTTGCCTTGCACACGGCCAACCCAGGTTCGATCTCCGGCATCCCATATGGTCTCCCGAGCACCACCAGGTGTAATTCCTGAGCAAAGAGCCAGGCGTAACCCCTGAGCATCGCCGGGTGTGACAAAAAAAAAAATCAATGTGGGGAGTCAAGCCTGAGGCCAGGCCCTAACTGCCACCCAGCTAGACTACTTAGAGGCAAACACAGCCGACCACAGCCCGGAAGAGGGGGCCTGTCTGGAAGTGCACCTCCCCGTCTCTTTACCTTCTCAAAGCCCAGCTCGTGGGCGGAATTTGAAGCCTGCTGGAAAGTCTCCACCTGCTCTTGCTCGTTGTGGATGTCCCACAGCACGTCCCCGGGCCCTCCTCCTCGGGAAGAGCCTCTCCGCCGCCTCGTCCTTTGTCTCTGGCTCGGAGCTCTCCACGCACAGCAGGTCCCTGCACGCCAAGAAGAAGCTGCTGAGGAAGGAACGAAGGGCAGAGGGAGCCTGGGTGCGCCGGGGCCTGCGGAGGGCACCCCCACTGGGTGCGGGGCCCACAGAGTCCATTCACAATTCCACTTGAACACCAGCTTCTTTCCAAAGTAAGATGGTGTGGGGGAAAGGGTTGGTGTTGGAATAATGCACGCCTGAAATTTAACTGTGAACCAAGGCCCGAGTCTGATTCCCAGCACCAAAGGCCCTCCCAAGCGCTGTCAGGAGCCAATATCATTTTAGAGTAATTTTTATAATTATTTAAATTTTTATTTTATGATGATAAAAACAAAATTAAGAGACAATAAAAGTGAAGAAACATTTGACTCCCCAGGGAATGTTTTCTGCAAAAAACTTTTCTACAGTATCTCTGCCCATATGTGGCTGGTAAACATTTTTTTTTCTGCTTTTTTTGGGTCACACCCAGCAATGCTCAGGGGTTTCTCCTGGCTCTGCACTCAGGAATTACTCCTGGCGGTGCTTGGGGACCATATGGGATGCCGGGGATCAAACCCAGGCCGGCACAGACGCCCTACCCGCTGGGTTATCGCTCTGGCCCCTGGCTGGTAGACATTTTTAAAATAAAAAATCAGCACTAAAGTAGCTGGAATGGAGGGACGTTCGGAGGCCCGAGTGTGTTCTCTCCACTCAAGGGGCCTGGGTTCGATCCCAAGCACCTCCAGAATGCTCAGCACACCCTTAAAAATTCACAAGTGTGAAAACTGGTTTTCTCTGGAAAATCCAATTTTATTAAAAAACTCCATTTTTTTTTCAGTTGATTGGTCTTTTGGGGGCGACACCCAGCAGTGCTGAGGGCTAACTCCCGGCTCTGTGCTCAGGGGTCATTCCTGACAGGGACCAGGGACCTGATGTGCTGCCAGGGGATGAAACCGGGTCAGCGATGTGCAGGACCAGCGCCTTAGCCACTGTCCGACCACGCCCGCCGGGAAAAACAGTCTGAACCTCTTTCAGGAATGCACTTACCTGTCTAATAATCTTTTCCACGTAAGTGTAAATCTTATGCACCCCTTCTGCGGGATCTCCGGAGTGATCAATAACCTGGGGGTGGGGACAGAGTTTAAGACGACAGAAACCAGAATACGGGGAGGCAGCAGGGTCGTGCGTCTATGTGCCCCCACGCCGGGGACTGCTTCAGTTACGAGAGCGCTTCCTGGAGAACAGCCCTGCGAGGGAGACACTATTATTATGCCCTTTGACAGAGGAAGGACTGGTTACGTAAACTGGCCAATATCACACAGTATCACAAAACTGGCCAATATCACATGAGAAATTTAGTGTAAACAATGTACACAATCCGGATATAAAATTACAAGCATACTTTTTAAACTTATGTATTCCAATTTGGTCTTACATATTTCCTTATCATTCCATACATATGACGTTCCAAATATGTTAAAATATATTTTTGCAGGTTGCTGGGATCAAGCCCAGAACTTCATATCTGTAAACTAGGGGCATTAACACTGAGCTACCCCTGACCACTGAAATAAAAATTAAAAGCTATTCTGTATGAGTAAAGCAGATTGGTATTTTGCGAGATAAAAAGCACCTTTTGCTTTTGATGAAAGAATGCCCTATCTTTTAATAATATCACTGATAAGTGATTTGCATTTCATAAATGATGGCTTTTGTAAAGCACATCAGGGGCGGAGCGATAACCCAGCGGGTAGGGCGTTTGCCTTGCACACGGCCGGCCTGTGCCGGCCCGGGTTCGATTCCTGGCATCCCATATGGTCCCCGAGCACCACCAGGAGTAATTCTGAGTACAGAGCCAGGAGTAACCCCCGCGCGTCGCCAGGTGTGACCCAAAAAGCAAAAACAATAAATAAAAATAAAAAATAATAAAGCACATCAAATATAGCAGTATGGAACTTCTTTTTAACATTTCTAATCATGTAGTGACTTCTCCAACTTGTATCAAATAAATTCATTTCTCTAACTGAACATGAGAGATCTACACAGCCAATAGAATAAAGATTAGAAAGATGGGCCAGAGAAATAGCACAGCTGACTGACTGCCTCTAAATTTATGAGCCCCGAAGCCACCACCACCAGCAAAGCCAGAGAAGAGACAGACCAGACGCTCAGCTGCCCGAGACTTAGATAATAATCAAGTTTAGGGCCAGGTCCTGCCCAGGATTTGCCCATATATACACTGTAAGCATCACTGTAGTCGCAACAAACTTGGGGGGCTGAAGGGGAACGGGGAGAGGGTGGTAGGCCTTGGCCACGTTGGTGATGGGACACTGGTGGTGGGGATGGGGCACAGGTGGAGGGACGGGTGCTGGAACACTGCACAACTGAGACCCAATTATGAACATCTTTTAATTGTGTATCTCACAGTGGTATGATAAAATAAAATCTTAAAAAAAAATTTTGATGAGCATCAAAAGGGAGAATAGGGCAGTAAGCGGCAGGGTTAGGGACCTTTGCAGGCCGGAGCATCCGGCTGAGAAGCTGCCCCTGCACTAGATCCTCTGGTCCCCTCCTGCACCCCCAAGCCACTGGTTCCCTCCTCGGGGCTTTTCACTGACTCCCTTGCTTTCTGCCCTCTTGCCTTATTGTCCCAGGTCATCTGCCTCTGGGCTTTAACTCAGTAGTGTGTGTGTGTGTGTGTGTGTGTGTGTGTGTGTGTGTGAGAGAGAGAGAGAGAGAGAGGGATTTGCTTAGGGGCCATAACCAGCCATGCTCAGGGGTCACCTCTGGCTCAATACTCAGAAATTACTTCTTTCAGTGCTTAGGGGGACCCTAAGAGATGCTGGGGTTGAACCGAGACCAGATACACACAAAGCAAGTGCCCTGCCGCTGACTCTCTCTCCAGCCCCACTTGGTCTATGTTTCCAAGGGGTGCTCCATTGAGCTTGTGGGACTAATGACCTATAAATTCCCCACTTTGCTTTAGCTCTGGGCCCATCAGAGCTGAGCACTAGAGCTCCTCTGGGTCTGCAGGGATGAAGAAATCCTGCTTCTAGCGTCCTAGGGAGTGAGCGGGGGCAGCAGCTAGGGCCTTGCATGCAGCCCAATCAGGGCTCAATTCCTGGTACCTGATATGGTCCCAAACCTGCCGGAGTGATCCTGAGTGCAGAGCCAGGAATAAGCCTGGAGTACCACCCAAAGCCTTTAAAAAAAAGAAAAGAGAAAAGAAGGAAAGAGAGAGAGAGAGAGAGAGAGAGAGAGAGAGAGAGAGAGAGAGAGAGAGAGAGAGAGCAAGTCTTCACATTTGATCTTATATCTGGCTGAGCACAGAGAAGAGAAAACAACAGTGTCAGGGCTGGAGAAACAGTCTAGGGGTTAAGGGGTTTGCTTTAAGGCAGTTCCATCCCCACCACCACACAGGGTCCGGGTCCCGAACTCTGAACTAGGAGTAGCTCTTGAGCACCCCAAATCATCTGCTCCCCATCCCACTCCACCCCCAACCTTGCAAAAAAACAAAAAAACATTGAAGAGCCCTGGCAACTAAAAAACAAAAAACCCAAAACCGCCCAACTGTGTTGCACTATAAAAGCCAGCTGTTTCCAGCCTGTTTCTCAAGCCTCCTCTCAGCCACCTCTTCCCTCATCTTCCAGGCAGAGGCCACGAGTCTGCAGGGAAGTCCGTGGCTCTCCTTGAAGCCCACCAGAATCCGACCTTTTCTCAGCGCCCTGTGTCTGCCTGGGCCCCGCTTTGCTCTGGCCCAGCAGGACCCCGACGTGGCCCCCCCCTCAGAACTCACCTTGGCTTTGCTGGCCTTGTGCAGCTGAGAAACTTGGTCGATGAGTCTCTGCACGGAGTCGGACCCGACCTTCCCGGCCTCCCCGAGCGCCGGTAGATGAGGCGCGGTTTACCTTCCGGGTTCTTCAGGAAAGCTTCTTCGCAGTCCCCACTAAAAGGCTGGGGTGGGAAGCGGGCCTTTCTCCCGACTGATGCAGACACACCGTACAGGGGCCCCCCATCATGGCTCCGAGGGCCAGTGACGGGGGCTTAGCCCAAAGCCAAACCTTTGCGGGACAGGATTTCCAACTCGGAGATTCTCACAGCCCTGCTCTGTGTCTTGCAGAGTCCCTTAACAAACCATGTGCGCAGGCAGAATAAACCGCACACCGCGTTCAAATTGAAGCAGAAATAAATTCATAGTTTAAACAGACGAAAGAAGAACTCTCAAAAAATATCACAGGGGCCGGAGTGATAGTACAACAGGTAGGGTACTCCCGAGGGGAAAGCCAGGAGTAACTCCTAAGCACTGCAGGGTGGGGCCCCAAAAAAGTCAAAAGTGTATATTATATATATATATATATATATATATATGTGTGTGTGTGTGTGTGTGTGTGTGTGTGTGTATGTATGTATGTATATATGTGTATATGTATATATATACATATACACACATATATATATATCAAAGAAGGACATAAAAGAATGTGTCCAGTGCATTATTTTATTTCCAAATAAATGGAAAATTGAATCCCACGCAGAAAGATTCCCCCCTAGAAATGCTCAGTCCCAAGGTTTTAATACTTTTTTGGTTAGGCTTTTTGGGGGTCACACCCGAAACTGTGTTTGGGGATTACTCTTGTCTCTGAGCTCAGGAACCTTTCCTGGTGGGATTAGGGGACCATAGGGGCTGCTGGAGATCGAACCCAGGTCAGCTGAGTCAAGAATGCTACCCACTGTGATATCTCTCTGCTCTAGACCTTTCAGCCTCTTTTTGGGTGTGCTTTTTTGGGTCACACCCGGCAATGCTCAGGGGTTACTCCTGGCTCTGCACTCAGGAATTAATCCTGGCGGTGCTGGGGGACCATAAGGGATGCTGAGGATGTTGCTTGCAAGGCAAAAGCCCTACCCGCTGTGCTATATCTCCAGCCCCTAGACCTTTTAGCCTCTTTTGCATTCAATAGTCGCAGAAAGAGTCCTTGCATTTGAGATACAGAATATGGAAGATCTGAAGGCAGATCTGAAGGGAGGTGAGAATTTAGTGAAATTCTGGCTGAGGCAGTAATTGTTTTGTTTTGATTTGTCTTTGGTCTTTGGGCCTCACCTCACGGTACACAGGGCTTACTCCTGGCTCTGTGCTCAGAGATCACTCCTGATGGGACTTGGGGACCATATCAGGTTGTAGGGATTGAATCTCGGTCAGCCTCACACAAGGCGGGCACCCTACCCGCTGTACTAACACTTCAGCCCCTCCTGGCTGAGGGGAGACCTTTAAAAGTGAAGTTGGGCGAGAGAAAAAGCTCAGTGGGCTACGGGCACGCGTTACCTGCGGGAGGCCCAGGCTTAGTCTCGAGCACTGCAGGGAGAGAGCCCTGAGCACTGACCGGGGATAAACTCTGTTACTACTGGGTGTGGTCCAACCCCACCCACCAACCCCAAAAAAGAGAAAGTTAAAGAAGGGCGGCACCCGGTCCCCCCCCCCCCCCCCGCCCCCCCCCGCAAAAAAAAAAAATTAGTGTTAAAGGGACAGAGAGTAAATGGGTCACATACAGTATTTGGCTGCAGATTTATCTGAGCACCACTGGAGTGATTCCTGAGCACAGAGCCAGGAGTAGGCCCTGAGCACCTCTGGGGTTGAAACCCCACCCCGTGTTCTAATAAGGATATATTTGTAAGTAAGATGCTGGCTAGATTGGGCGGTGGGCTATGGTTTGCTGAGCCCTGATTATGATAACCATTCATGACTTAAAACAAGTACAACAACACAACTGTCCCTTCTTTAAGTATGAAAGCTCATGGAATTTTATTGCTTCATAGTCTGCTTTTGCCTTTAAATAGAATTAGAGCAGCTAGAGCGATAGTACAGCAGGGAGGGCATTTGCCTTGCATGCAGCCGACCCAGGTTCAATCCCCAGCATCTCATATGGTCTTCGAGCACTGCCAGGAGTAATTCCTAAGTGAAAAGCCAGGAAAAACCTCTGAGCATCACCAAGGGTGACCCAAAAGCAAAAAGGAAAAAAGAAGGTTGAGGTACACCAGGAAATCTCAATTCAATTTACAAATGCAACTGTCTGTATGTTCTAGAGAGTCAGTGTGGTGAGGAAGGTGCCTGCCTCGTGTGCGGCTGACCCAGTTCAATCCCGGCACGTCCCCTGGTCTCCTGAGCTCCACACAGAGGGAATCTTGAGCATGGTGCCAGAAATAAGCCCTGAGCAAGTTTGGAACCAAGTTTTGCTCCAAACCCTCCCAGTGTTCCAAAACAGGCAGAAGCTTAACACTTATTATTTCAACTTACCTGGGTAAAGTTAAATGGATGAATAAAATAACTAAGGAACTCTTTTCGATTTCCCATTTCCTGACAGTGAGGTATTGATTTTCAATATCTATTGGAAAATAAACAGCATGGAAAAAATATCCCATTGTCTCACACATTCTTCTAAGTTTAGGTGAATAGTCCTGAAAACACACAAAAACAGCTTATTTCACTAAAGCTCTAGTCCACTTCTCACTCCTTGTCATTTTTTAAAAGCAAGCTGCAGTGTGTTAGTACGATGTATACTAGATATTTTCCTATATGAAAATTTTCAAAAAAAACCTTTTCAAAGTATGTAGTCACATTTTAAAGAAACTTGTTAGAAGGGGCTGGAGCGATAGCCCAGTGGGTAGGGCGTTTGCCTTGCACGCCGGTGCTGGCCCGGGTTCGATCCTCGGCATCCCATATGGTCCCCGAGCACCGCCAGGAGTAATTCCTGAGTGCAGAGCCAGGAGAAACCCCTGAGCATTGCCGGGTGTGACCCAAAAAAGCAAAAAAAAAAAAAAAAGAAAGAAACTTGTTAGAAGAAAATGCACATTTCCTTATAAAACAAAATAATAACAGCTTAGCAACATGGCTATTTCCTAGCTCAGAAAATGAATTTTAGTTGTTGTTATTGTTGTTTAGGCCTTGGAGCCCATCTGGCAGTGCTCAGGAGACCATCTGGGATGCCCAGGATTGATCCCCGTTCAGCTGTATGCAACAGTACTTTCGCTCCAGTGCCATGCAAATGAATTGTTTTATACTGAAAACTAGAACAGGGCTGGAGAAAGAGCTCGATGGCTGCGAGCAGAGTTGGCAGGCCAGAGCGCAGGTCTGATCTGGAGCACTTTTCCCTGGGCACTGGTGGGAACAACCCAGGCACAGAGCCGGGAGCGGCCCCCAGCATCACCGGATCTGGCCCCAAAACCAATGCTGGGTCTGGACCTGGCGAGATCTGGCGCTGAAGCAGTGAAGAGGGTCCAGTGATTGTCTTCAGACTCTAAAAATCTGGACACAGGCTACATTTTGTGATAAGCAGAAACTGACTCACGGATATTAACTAGCAGAAATTAACTAAAGTAAACACAGCCTAAAATACATCCCCAGTATTGTGCAAAAAAAAAAAAAATCAACCCCTGGGAGCTCCAAGGTTTTCATCCGAATCTATTGTTGATACTGAGTCAAGTGTCTCCCTTTGGGAAAACCCAAGCTGCTTCCTGCAGGCTGAATCCTACAGTGGGAAATCGCTTGGTGAGGTGTCGAGAGTCCAAGAAGCAGGATACCACATGAGCTGTATTTGGGACCCGGGGACACAGAGCACCCAAATAGCCTCACCTTAAGGAACAGATCCATCTCCGGCTGCGTTTCGTCCGTGTAAATGAGGTAACATCTGACGCTGTTGCTCCAAAGGGAATGCGAAAACAAGGGAGTGACTTGTAATAAACTAGCCACGGCCGCATCCCAGTCATCTGAAAAGAAAGACTCCAAGGTCATGCTCTCTCTCTCTCTCTCTCTCTCTCTCTCTCACACACACACACACACACACACACACACACACACACACACACACACCCCCAGGCATCACTAAATCACTAAAACATCTCTTCCACTGTAATACTGACACCTTCTAGAAGAATGTATCAGAAGGAGTCGGTTTCTCTAACTTTAAATTAAAACTATAGGGCCGGAGAGATAGTCCAGAGTTAATTAAAACTATAGGCTGTGGGGCTGGAGTGATAGGACAGAGCGTAGGGCATTTGCCTTGCATGCAGCTGACCTAGTTTTGATCCCTGACATCCCAAATGGTCCCCGAGCACTGCCAGGAGTAATTTCTGAGTGCAGAGCCAGGAGTAACCCCTGAGCATCATAGGGTGTGACCCAAAAAGGAAAAAAATAAAAATAGAAACAACTATGGGCTGAAAGCAGCCAGTGTGACCAGGGGTCTCTGCTGGGGAACCTGTAGCACAAGGCAAATGCACAGAGCAATTTAAATGAGCAGTTGGATGGTGCTGCTGCCTGGGCGTGTCGGCCTTCAGGGCTGGTCCATGGCATTATCTACTTAGTATCCTCGAAACACATGGAGTCAAAAAATAAAGTCAAAGATGGTATAGAACAGGTGGGGCGCACCTGGCACCCGGGCCAGGTAAGACCTGCCAAGTCTGTGGTCTGGCCCTGGTGCTTCTCGTTGGCTGCGCGCCCATCTGCCTACCATGTATGGCACTTAAAGGCTGTTTTAAATAACAAAATGGCCCTTGGCAGGAACAAGGTTCCCGCCCTTGAAAAATGAAAAGAAACCGCAAGCACTTTATTAAAAACACACTTTTTTTTTTTTTGCCTTTTTGGGTCACACCCGGCGATGCTCAGGGGCTGCTCCTGGCTCTGCACTCAGGAATTACTCCTGGCAGTGCTCGGGGGACCATATGGGATGCCGGGATCGAACCCAGGCCGGCACAGGCCAGCCGTGTGCAAGGCAAACGCCCTACCCGCTGGGCTATCGCTCCGGCCCCTGAAAACACACATTTTAAGGGATATCTGGCAAATGCAGAAGGCACAATTTTAAACTGAGTTTGTTTTTTGTTATTCGGGGACTAAGGACTTGGCTTAAGTGGATGACTAGAATGCATGAGACCCTGAGCCTGACCCAAGCATCACCTCGTCCCCTGAACAGCAACAGGCCCTAGAGGGCCTCTGGCACCACCAGCCCAATAGCCAGAAGTCTGGTCCAGAGCAGGAGAAGCTTTACAGCAGACTAGGTCTGGATTGTCCAAAATTATTTTTATTGGGGCCAGAGGGACAGTACAGTGGGTAAGACACTTGCCTTGATCACCTCTGACCCAGGTTCGATCCCCAGCAACCCACATGGTCCGCTGAACTCTGCCAAGAGCAATTCCTGAGTGCAGAGCCAGGAGTAAAGCCCCAAGCACCACTGGGTATGGCCCCCAAACAAACAAACAACAAAAGATTTTTATTTAACTAAGAAATAATTCTATAGTTGCAATAAAAAAAAATAACTGCTATTCACAATAGTTTGGGATCTGAACTGATATTAAAACTGAGCAGAGATCAGAACGGTGTGACACCAAATTACATGCAAATAATGAAAACGTCCTTTTGACTAAGACTATGTTACATAATCGAGCTTTTTGTACCCTACCCACTTGTTACCCATAAGTGATAAGTGATACCCATTCACCTACTCAAACCTGCAATAGTATCAAAGACCCCGAAGGAAAGAGTAAAAGCTGTTCTGCAGTGAATCCACATGAAATACTCTTGGCCGGAAGCTCAGTCACTGAAGTCTGATTGGCCAGGCCTGCTGGTCCCCACCTTGAGCTCCGATGCACATTCTGCTACATCATCATTGATCAGAAGCAGCACCAGGACAACTGGGCTGTCAGTGGACGGTACCCAAAGCCCACGTGCCCTGCTTCACAGGAGGATGCTGCCCTAGCACACGGTTCCAGAACACAGACACCACCACCACCAAGGGCACAAGTTACCTCTATTGACATTTGCAAACGGTCCTTCCACGTCTATGGAGCTGTGAGCAAACTCCGGGCCCCGGCAAGTCTGCTGCAGCTGAATCATGCTCCCGATGGACGGCTCGCTGCCCAGGGCTGCACCCGTCCAGTACTCACAGTGAGTCCCGGCAGCTGAGAATGCAAGAGGGTTTCCTCAGATGTATGCAGTTAATCTCCACCACTGGAGCGGCTCCGTGAGCAGGAAACATGTAATCAACAAGGGGGCTGGGAAACTGGACAAGCACAGGCCAAAACATGAAACTGGATCCGAATCACCCACCAAGCACATAAATTAATGCCAAGTGGGGTGACGGCCTCAAGATCAGACCAGACTCCACAGAGCATGAGGAGAACAGAAACAGAATTCTTCAGGATACAATCCTTAGAGGCATCTTCAAAGATCTGACTCCAATAGCAAAGATAATAAAAGTAGAACTAAATCAACCACACCACATGAGATTAAAAAGGGCTGCACAAGGCAAAAGAAAATTGGGCTCTCATTCTCAAGGTCCAGACCAACAGCTCGTCAGAGCCCCACCAGAATACTCATCTAACAGGATTCCCATCACATTTCACAGAAACACAATTGTGTGGAGTACGATGTGTGGTCTGTGGGAATATATCGATAATTTCCTAGACAATGGGCTCAAATGGCACAATGGAGATTTAAGAATCTCCACTGACTGTTTTTCAAGAACATAGTCATCCAAAAAAACCAGTAACAGTTATGGACCTCATTCCCATCTGACCAACCAGGGTTTGACCCCAGCACCACATATGGTTCCCTCAAGCCTACCAGCAATGATCCTTGAGCATGGAGCCGGGAGTGACTCTGGGTTACTCCAGGTTAAAAAACACAAAAATTAAATTAAATTAAAAAATTTGGGGCCAGAGCGATAACACAACACAGCGATAGCACAGCGGGGAGGGAGTTTGCCTTGCATGCGGTCGACCCATGTTCAATCCCGGCATCTCATATGGTCCCCAAGCACCACCAGGAGTAATTCCTGAGTGCAGAGCCAGGAGTAACCCCCTGAGGATCGCTGGTGTGTGTGACCCATAAAGCAATGAATAAATGTGGGGAAAAGGGAACACTCATCCATTGTTGGTGGGAATGCTGGCTGGTACAGCCTTTCTGGAAAACAATATGGAGATTCCTCCAAAGACTAGAAATTGAGCTCCCATTTGACCCAGCCAACAATTATAGATCTCATTCCCATGACCTGATGGAATGGTTTGAAGCTCTTTATGTTCCTGGAGCAAGCAGGTGCCCTTGGGCTTTACTTGAATGAGACAGGACATATGGAGATGTTACTGGTGCCCTCTCGAGCAAATCGATGATATAACGGGAAGACAGTGATACAGACAGTGATTGACCCAGCCATACCACTCCTGGGAATCTACTCCGGGAAGCCAAAAATACGCAGCGGAAACACCATCCCTACTTTTATGTTCATAGCAGCATTATTCACAATAGCCAGAATCTGGAAACAACCAGAGTGCCCGAGAATCAATGACTGGATAAAGAAGCTTTGGTACATCTACATAATGGAATACTATGCAGCTATTAGGAAAAACGAAGTTATAAAATTTGCCTATAAAAGGATAGACATGGAGAAGATTATGTTGAGTGAAATTAGCCAGAAGGAGAGAGACAGATACAGAATGACTGCATTTATTTGCATGACATAAATTTATATGTAAATATTATAATACCAATATCCAAGGTCAAGTGAAACATGTATCAGGAGGTCTTGTCAAAGGTGGAAATTATCACAAACGTGTGGGAGTCAGAGGCTAGGTAAGACAGAAAATGGAACAGTGTCCTAACAATTGTCGTAACTACTAATACCAACCTAGAACTGAGCATTAAATACAGGCAAAAGATACACATGACAACCCTTTAATGTATGTTCTGTAATCCACAGTCTGGAAGGGAAGGAAAAGAGAAAGTGAGAGAAAGGGAAAGAAATAAAGAACCTGCCATGGAGGCGGGCTGGGGGAGAAGGGAGGGAACCGGGGACATTGGTGGTGGGAGATGGGCACTGGTGGAGGGATGGGTGCTGGAACACTGTATGACCAAAACCCAAATATGAATTTTGTAATTGTATATCTTTGTAATTGTACATCTCACAGTGGTATAATAAAATACTTTAAAAAAAAGCAATGAATGAATGAGCGAATGAACAAACAAATGAACAAACGAAAGACTGAATGAATGAACGAACAAATGAATGAATGAATGAATGAATGATTGAATGAATGGACAGACAGATAGACACAGGGACGGAGGGACGGAGGGACAGAAGGACGGACGGACGGAGGGACGAACAGATGGATGGATGGATAGATAAAAAAAATTAAGTAAAAATAAAAGAGTTTCCAGGGGCCATACAGATAGCAGAGCAAGTATTTGCATGCTGCCGGCCAGGTTAGGTCCCTGGAACTAGTCCTTTGAGGACTGCCAGGAGGGATTCCTAATCCCAGAGCCAGAATTACATCCTGAACACTGCTGGGTACGGCTCAATCCCATCTCTCGCCAAAAAAAAAAGAAGAAAAGGAACACATCTCTCTGTTGGCCTCTGGCTGAAATGCAGAGGCAGGAACTAGGGCGAGCTACTGAACCGGAAGACAAAGTCTCTGGGTTCACACTGGCTGAGCAACCAGACAGAAGGAACCTCTGCCCAGCCAATGCTGTGACTGACGGCAAAGGGCCTTCACCAGCTGAGAGAGGGAGACAGAGGGTAGCACATCCTGCGTGGCGCAGAGCTGGCTCTAACAATGGCTGCAGCGCCGAGGAGAGCTGAGATCTCAGAGAGAGAGAAGAAACTTACCAGTCACATCCGTACAGTTGTCGTCCGAATCAGACTCCCCAGGATCGAAGACTTGGATGCCCTGGGCCTGTAGCCGCTGAAGTTTGCTCTCCAACTCCCGCTTGGCCCGCAGCAGGTCCTGAATTTCGTTTTCCTTGGTCTCCCTAAAAATCTATAAGAGGAGACTTTTCTTTGAGGTTCTTGTTTTTGGGGGTGGATTGCACCCGGCTGTGTTCTGGTACTCCTGGCTCTGCACTCAGGGCTCACTCCTGCTGGGCTTGGGGAGCCATCCAGGGGTGCCCGGCATCACACCCGAGGTAAAGGCGCTGTCCACTGTACTATCGCTCTGGCCCTAAAAAGAGACTTTTCTTTTTGAAACATCCCCTAAGCAAAGAGTTGCATCATCAACTTTTTTGGAGGAACAACACTGCTCAGAAGTCCGCTGGGAGGGGCATTGGTAAGTCTCAGCCAATCAGATCAATGCTCAATGCAGAGGCCCCAGCATGGAAGACTATTAGGGTGGCGGGAAACATCTGTGTGACCCTAACCACTGCACTGCACTATCTCCTGCCTCTATACATCATCAACTTTTTTTTTTGGCTTTTTGGGTCACACCCAGCAATGCTCAGGGGTTACTCCTGGCTCTGCACTCAGGAATTCCTCCTGGCAGTGCTCAAGTGACCATATGGGATGCCAGGGGTCAAACCCAGGTCGGTCGCATGCAAGGCAAGTGCCCTCCCCACTGTGCTGTCGCTCTAGCCCCTGACATGAACTTTTTAAAAAATTTTTTGACATGAATTTTTTAACATGATTTTATTCCACATCACACTGGGAGCAAACATAAGGGATTTACCTTGAATTGCCGTTTAACTTTATCTCTGTCGTGTTCAAATGTAGCTGCTCTCTCCATTGCTTGGTATTTTTGCTTCTACGGCACTTTCCTTTTCCGAAGGATCTTCTGATAAGTTTTCTGGAGTGCCTAGAATGATTTGTCTTGTTATTTTCTTCCTTTCGTGTGTGATCGTGTGTTTTGGGGTTGGGGGGCTAACCTGGGCCCCTGAATGCAGAGAAGGAGTTTCAGTCCTCGGGTCACCTTTCCTGTCCCTTACCTTATCACGTCTGATAAAAGCTAGTATTCCTCCCAGAATTGCTATTCTATGGCATACACCCCCAGATCTTAATATGTTCACAATCTATTAGCTTGCTTTGATTTGTTTTGATTTGGGGCTACACCTGGCAGTGCTCAGGGCTTACTCCTGGCTCTGCATTCAGGGATCACACCTGGCTGGGCCCAGAGGACCATATGGGATGCTAGGGATCGAACCGTAGGTCAGCCGGCTTGCAATGCAAGTTACAATAGCCTCTGTACTATCACGCTGGTCCCTGATTTGCCATTTTACCAATCATCAAGAACTACATGCTGCCATTTCATTCAAACATGTAATAAATAAAAGGCAGACGTTCTTGTACTCTGACAAACACATTTCAACCTTAAGTTTCAATAAAAAGTAATGCTTTTGGCATTGAACCACTGCCTTTAGTTTTTCCACATATTGGTGGCATTAGTCAGTGCTTACAAAGCACCCCTCAGTGGAGCTGGACTTCTGCCTACCTCCAGCTCCGTCGTTCTCAATGTGCCGTTCTCAATTGCACCCGGCTGTGTTCTGGTACTCCTGGCTCTGCACTCAAGGCTCACTCCTGCTGGGCTTGGGGAGCCTCCAAAGGTGCCCTGGCATCACACCTGAGGTAAAGGCGCTGTCCACTGTACTATCACTCTGGCCCTAAAAGGAGACTTTTCTTTTTGAAACATCCCCTAAGCAAGGAGTTGTGTCATCAACTTTTGGGGGGGGGAACAACACTGCTCAGAAGTCCCGCTGGGAGGGGCAATGGTAAGTCTCAGCCAATCAGATCCGTGCTCAATGCAGAGCACTGGCACGTGAAGTCAGGTCTCTGGCGCGCACACATCCATTCTGCGAGCAAGGCTAAGGGTACCCAACAGGCAACCAATGCGGTCTCGGAGAAGTCTGTCTTCCCGGGTAAAGGTACTGCGGCTCACTGGATGGCCAGTCTGCTTTCAGGAAAGCCGGTGAGCTGTCCATCCACTTCTCCGTGTTTCCTCCACCGAACAAATAAGAGTAAACGCCGCAATGCCCAGATGGGTCCCAAACCTCCAAACTCTGCTCAGAAAAGCCACCTCTTGCTTTCACTGCTGTTTTAATGAGTTGTAATATAACAGCAGTCTACTATGGGGAGGTAACGAGTAAAACTGCTTCCTGAGTAACAACAATCAAATGAATTGGGGGAGTTTCACTACACTGAGGGAACATTTTCGGCCATAGCAGCTAACATGGGTGAAAGATGGGTGGTTCCAGAAAAAATGTATTTCGAGAGCACTGAACCCTGAGCTGTGACACTTCACAAAGACAGGCAAAGCCACAGCACAGCGGGCAGGGCACGTGCTGGGTGTGATCCCGGCATCCCACATGGTCCCCCAGAAGCCAGCAATAATTCCTGAGTGCACATCTAAGAGTAACCCCTAGGCATCGCTGGGTGTGATCCGAAAGTCAAAAACAAAACTCAACCACAGAGAGACAGACAGAAGCCCCACCTGGAGGTAGGCAACAGGGCGGGGAGTTCAGCTCTCCGGCCTCAGCAGCTGCCTCTGGGCACTGCGCGCCAGTTGCATCGGGGCGTCCGAATGAATGGACCAGAAGGAGAAAAGGAAAGAATTCCTCGAGGACTCTTGGTTAGTGCCTAAGTAGAAAGTGGTTTCTGCTGTCTTCAAACGCCCTGCACGAGAGGCGCGGCCGGGCGTCCGCAGGTCCAGCCTGGCAGGGCCTGGGAGAGGCCACGCGGGCCCAGGCCGGCCACCGGGGGCTGCCCCGGGAGTCGCCGCCCCGTCCGGGACTGACCTGCAGCTCGGCCCGCAGCCGCTTGTTCTCCGTGTCCAGCTTGGCCTCGCGGCGGCCCATGGACAGCAACTCTTGGTTCTTGCTGACCCGGAAGATGTCGTACTCCTTTTTGAGCCGCTCGTACTCGGCCGCCGCGTACTCCAGCTCGGGCACCGACGAGCCGGTGGACTTGAAGCTGGCTCCGAGCAGCCCGCCGCCGCCCGCCGCGCGGGGCAGCGAGCCGGGCCCGATGCCCAGCGCCGCCGCGCCAGCGCCCCGGCGGAACGAGTTGCGCAACAGGCGGGCCTTGGGCTTCACCTCCACCGGGATCTCGCAGGCCTCGCCGCCACCTGCCCCGTAGGTGTCCTCGATCACCTCCCGCCCGCGGGGCTCACCAGCGACGAAGCAGTGCCCATGGCCACCGCTGCTGGGCCGCCAGGCAACGGGACGGGCTAGACCAGGAGAGAGGGATGGGGCAGGGGTCAGGGAGGGGACGGGGCGGGGCATCGGGGCTGGGAGGCAGGCAGGGCCGAGGACAGGGCGAGTGGGCGGGACTTCTGGGCGGGGCTAGCGGGACGGGGCTGGGCGTGAGGAAGAAACAGGGCTGGGACTGGGCGGGGATTCATGAATGAGGGCGGGGTTATCTGGATGGGGCGTGGCTTTATAAAGAGGCGTGGTGGAATGACCGAAAAGTGGCGTTAGAACGCGCGAATGGGAGTTGCTTAGGGGCGGGGCCTCATTAAGGGTTAGGGCGGGGCTAGTGTTACAGGGCTTGGGAGTTGGGAGGGCCGAGTCCGGGCTAGGATAGGGCGTCAAGAATCGTTTAAGGGCCGTAGATAGCGGGACGGGGAGGGACCTCAGGAAGGGACCGGGAGCCTGCGCGGACGGGTGGAGCATTGGAGACTCACGACAGGAGGGGTCAGCCAGGAGAGGGGCGGGGAGAGCAGCCCAGTGTCCACGTGTGCAAGGCGTGCGGACACTTTCCTCTCTGACCTCTGCCCCGCCGGGAATTCGGTAAGCCCCAAGTGCCACCAGCTGTGGTTGCAAAACAAAAAAGTAAAAGGAAAGAAAATAGAGTGACGAAATTTTAACTAGATTAAGAGGGGAAAAATGTTTCAAACGGAAGGAAAAGTCTGACACTGGTCTCGGCGGTGATGCTTTTGGATACAACACCAGAAGCTCAAGCAACAAAAGCAAAACAAACAAGTGGAACTCCATCAGAACTCTCACAGAAAAAATGAGCGCAAGGACGTGGAGACATTTTCCCAAAGACCGGGAAGCCCAATAGTCACATGCAAGCAGTGGACAAGGCTCACCTTTGGGAAATCAAACCCGAGACTGACTCAGCCTGGCAGGAAGGCTCCAGTCAAAGCAAAAGACACGCGCAACAGGTGCTGGTGCGGATGTGCGCACAGGTGCAGGGTCAGCAGCCTCCAGGCCCCCACCCCACACTGGGCAAGTCTCGCCCCGTCCATCCGTGGGCTGGTTTTCCTCCAGCCTCCAGGCCAGTGGTGGCTGAGCCTCTCAGGTCAGCAGTCTCAAGGGCTGGAATCTGAAAAGCTGAGCCTGATCGTGCCCCCTCACCCCTGTGTCCCCTCACTGGGCACTGGCAGTACGGTCCCCCTGACGTGTTCTTGCTCCAGGTTTGTCGGGTCTGCCCACAGGCTATCCTGAAACCAGTAGTCCAGTGACCAGAAAAAGAAATGTTCTGTATCTTTGGTCTGGTGTGTACGTGTTTATTATGAGGATTTACCCCCTCCTGGAAGGTTCTAGAATGATCTTTTTATTTATTTATTTATTTATTTATTTATTTATTTGTTTGCTTTTTTAGGTCACACCCGGCGATACTCAGGGGTTTCTCCTGGCTCTGCACTCAGGAATAACTCCTGGCGGTGCTCAGGGGACCATATGGGATGCTGGGGATCAAACCCAGACCAGCACAGGCTGGTCGCGTGCAAGGCAAACGCCCTACCCGCTGGGCTATCGCTCCAGCCCCTAGAATGATCTTTTTAAACATCCGTTTCCCTAGCTGGACACATAGACTCAACACCCAACAGCAGATTATAGCACTCATCGTGGACTTTTTATGGGGGACTTAGACACAACCACAGCCACTACCCACCCCTCCAAGAGGAGGGGTCTGTCCTCCGTACTCCTGTATCTAGGCCGACAGAGAATGGCAAAGTGACCCTGAGCCCGCACCTCTAACATAACCGCAGCTTCTGGCTGCCGCGCTCGGGAACCCTGGCTCTGCTGCGAGTAGTCAGAGCAGCGGCGAGGCCCTGAGCATTTTTGCTGACTGCCCAGCAGAGGCCCAGCCCAAAGCGTGAGCAAGGCTGGGACAGCCTGTCACAACAGTCTCGGCACCCTCCAATGGCATGAGGAGAGAAGAAACAAAGAACCGCCTTGCTGAACCCAGGCAACCCACGGAACCCCAGAACCAGGAGAGCTTTGCTGGAAACCACTAGCTTTGGGCCTGCTTTGTTAGATGACATTTAAAACCGGGTTGGTTCTATATGATCACAGAAGCAAAATATCATCTGGAAACAAGCCCCCTGGACGGATGATTCATGTTTATCAGTGACTGCTCCCCCATCCACCACCAGAAATATTCATTGAGCATCTGCTGTGTGTCAGGGAAAGGGCTGAGGGTCGATGGTCCCACCCCGACATCCCCAGTCCCCAACTTCCCCTGGGCACAGACACAAGAGGACACAGGATGAGAAGGTTGGGATTGTTTGTGGCCTGGGGAGTGGTAAGAACCTGCTGCTCACGTCTGCTGCTGTTCGATGCCTACAGGCCCACGGTGTTCTCCCCTGTTGTATGCGTGCAGGCCTATGGTGTTCAGGGATAAAATAATCTGTTACTCCAGGGAGCTGACTGTGGGGAGACAGCAAGCAGTTCAAAAAAAAAAGTACGTAACTTGCTTCAGGCAAGGGACGCGCGTGTGGGGGGCTGAGTGGGAGGAGAGGAGGGAGAGTGGTTAGACAGGTGGGGACCTGGGCGGGGAGCCTTCAGTGATGACTATTTCTCTGAATGGGGGGTCCCTGGTCATATGCTGAGGGTAGAGAGTGAAATCTGAATACAGTAAGTGGGCTTCTTTCCTGCAAACACCTTGGGGTCAGGGAGGCTGCCACTGAAGATTGTGTAAGCTGGGAGGGCTCCCCTGAGGAGGTGACTTTCCGACACAGCCCCTGTAGGGACCATGTTTCTGAAAACTGGGCAGTTTATCACCTGTGCAGGACACCCTTTGACACCTCTTCTTGACCTCCTACCTGCCAAAATCCCAGGAGAAACCCTCCTCTTTTGTCAAATATAAGCCAATCAGCCTCAAGTTCTCCCTCGCCCCTCCCGCCCCCTTTCCAGAGCCCTGCATAGATTCCAACCACACCCTTAAGGCTGCCTTCCATAGAGAAGGCTTCGTCTGCTCCCGACGGGCGCCCCCAGTGGCTGTTCATGTTATGGCAAATGGTGAACTCATTGCTGAGACCAAAGTCTGAACTTTTCACATGCCGTCAGGACGGAGATGCAGGAATTCATGCCGGGGCCAAACCCCAGACAGGCTGGCATCAGTGTCACACAGCAGGTAGCGAGTGTCTGCAGGAAACGGCTTTGTGTCTCCTCTCCTGGGGATAGGACCCTGGAGCCAAGCAAAAAATGTCCCCCTTCATGAGTGGACTCCAAGATGATATTTGAAGATACGGGGGTTAATTTTACGGCATCGGTGGTGATTCAAGGCGTTCAAGCTCTAGATTTTGCAGAGGAGCCTTTGGAGGCTGGAGGAGCTCTGCCCAGTCTTGTCAGTAGCCTTCGGGGCAGCTGTGTCCCAGACAGGACATGTCAGGCCTCTGCAAGCAGGCACAGCCACCTGGTTCCTGGTGTCAAGGCACTGGTCCATATGGGGTGTCCTCAGCAGAGATCCTGAAGCGCAGGGATTGGCTCCGTCCAGGGGCACAGCTGTGAAGCACACAGGAAGCCAGCAGCAAGAGAGGGAAGTCAGTCAGCTCATCCTAGGCAGAAATTTCCTCTAGTGACAGTCAAGAGACTGGTTAGGGTTGGAACCACAGTACAGCGGGAAGGACATTTGCTTTGCACACGGCCAACCTGGGTTCACTCCTCAGCATCCCATATGGTCCCCCCAAGCACCACCAGGAGTAATTCCTGAGTACAGAGCCAGGAGCAACTTCTGAGCATTGCTGGGTGTGACCCAAAAAAGCAAAAAAAAAAAAAAAAAAAAAGACTGGTAGACAGTACAATGGGTAGACTGCCTCTTTACATGTGGCCAACCCAGACTCAATCCCTGGCATCCCAGGTGGTCTCTCGAGCCTCGCCAACAGTCATTCCTGAGCACAGAGACAGAAGTAAACTCTGAGAACCACCAGGCGTGATCCTCCCAACCCCCAACTCCCAAAAAATACAGAGACTGGAAGAATGGATACAAATACATGATCTAGTAGGCCAAGGATGTGACTCAACAACAACAAAAAAAAGCATGCCTTGAATGCTAAGATCTGGGTTTGATCCTGAGTATATGAAGGATAGTCAAAGAGCCCGGGGTGGCAATACTCTTGAGTTTGTTTTTGGGGTCAAACCCAGTAGTGCTCAGGAACTATGTGGTGTCGGGGATTGAATCTGATGCTCCCACATGACAGTCTTTTGAGTTGTCTCCTCAGACCCTGACTTAATCACTTGATCACTTGAATCCCGTTATTCATCAATTTGCTCGAGCGGGCGCCAGTAACATTTCCATTGGACCCTATCACGTGCCAATGTAGCCCAATGGCATCTAGCTGATTCAGGAATATGAAGAGCCTCAAACCGTTCCTTCAGGGTCTTGACAAGGAAGTCTGACCATCTTATAGGTGGGCGGCCACGTGATCTTTTTTTGCTTTTTGGGTCACACCCGGCAAGCTCAGGGTTACCTGGCTCTGCACAGGAACCACCCGCGGGCTCGGGGGACCAAAGGGGATCCCCGGATGCGCCGGCCACATGCAAGGCAAATGCCCTACCCGCTGGGCTATCGCCCGGCCCCAGGCTCCACATGATCTTTTGACATCCCGTGGGATCCGTCGGTAACGGCTCTAGTCCAGTGGTCGTCTCCAAATCACATTACATGTCCAGCCCATCTGATTTTAGATGCCTTGGCAAACGAGACAGCATCCCTGATTCTGGAATAGCGACGGAGGTCAGAACTCCAGATTCCTTCTCTCACTTGAGTGAGGCCTGATATTCCAAGCATAGCTCTTTCGATTCCTCCTCTGGGAGACCCGAATAGCATTCTCATCCTGCTTTTGTAGGGCCCAGGTCTCTGAGGCGTATGTTAATGCAGGGAGAACTGTAGAGTCAAAGAGATGTGCCCGGAGCCGGAGGTTCTTTGTCCTTTTAGCTATTTCTTCGATGCCTTTGAAGGCATTCCATGCTGCTCTCTTCCTCCTGTGCAGCTCAGGTTTTAGGTCGTTCATCATGTTGATTTCTCGACCTAGGTACACATAACTGCTGCATTCAGAGATGTTTGTTCCATTGAGAATGAATGGGGCCTCTGGAACTAGTTCATTTTTCATAAACATGGTTTTCTTCAGATTCAGCTGTAGACCGATCTTTCCACATTCTCGGTCAAAGTCAGCCAGCATTTGTGCCACTTGGCTAATGTTTGGTGTTATTAGAACGATGTCATCAGCAAAGCGGGAGGTGGTGTAGTTGCCAACCATCTATCTTCACTCCCATTCCTTCCCATTCTAATTGTCGCATGATGTTCTCGAGGGTGGCACTGAAGAGTTTTGGTGAAATGGTATCACCCTGTCGAACCCCTCTTTTGGCATCAATGATCACTTCTTTGTAGAATGGTGAGATCCTGGTGGTGAATCAGTAATACAGCTCATGAAAGGATCTTGATGTATTGGGTTTGAACACCCTGTTTGGCTAGGGCTTCGATGACTGCTTCAGTCTCCACAGAATCAAAGGCTTTCTGTAAATCAATGAACGTGAGACAAGAGCGGCATCTTGTACTCCCTACAAACCTCAATGAGCTTGGTTACTGTGTGGATATGGTCAATTGTGCTGAATCCTTTCCGGAAGCCAGCTTGCTCGCACGGTTGTCCTTCATCTAGTGTTCTGCTAATCCTGTTCAGGATGACTCATGTAAACAGCTTGTAGATGACGGACAACAGGCAGATGGGGGCGATATTTGCCGATGTCGTGAATGTCTCCCTTCTTGAACAGTAGAACTGTCCTGCTGGTTTTCCATTGGGAGGGCACCTTGCATTTGGACAGGTAGCGAGAGAGGAGCCGAGCTAGTATATTGATGAGTACTGATGGCAGATTCTTCACGTGTTCGGGTCTGACTTTGTCTGGGCCTTGTGCTGTTCCATGTCGGATTTCAGAAGGGAGAACGTTGGGAATGACATATCATCCTGTGGAATTTGGTATGTGGGCAGGTGGATGTGGCTATCAAAGAGATTTGAGTAGAAGTCCTGGATAATCTTCTCCATTGCCTATCTGGAAGATGCTGCTAGATCCATCAGGGCTCGGAGGGCAGTCATCTTGGTCTTATAGTTAGTTGGTGAAGGATAGGCGGGCTTGTGAAGGCTTTCCCGGATTCTGCTGCATCTTCCAGTATTTCTGCTCTTCTGTCTTTGAGGTCTTCTTGTATCGCTTCTCTGCACATCTAGAAGCCTTGACGTTAGCATGTGGTCTCCTGAGGCCAGCCTGCCAGGCGAATTGAGCTCAAGACATTAGGTGAGGTGCTGGGAGAAATTACCTGAGGGCATTTGATCCTTCTTGCCAGGAAGTTACATTTAGCTTATGCTTCTCCCAGCTCTGCTAGGAGGCTTTAATTAGCTCTGGGTCCTTGTAAACAGCCAGATGGGCTCCTGAAGTTGCTACATTTCTACAGAGCTATTTCCTGTTTTCATCTCTAGATAGCCCAGTCCAGAATGGGCTGGGCTGCGGGAGTTTGGCGGATTTCAAGCTATAAAATAAGCTGCAAGGAAAAAGCAGCTCTCTCTTTTCCCCCTTTTTGCCATTTCGGCTTCCCTTGGCATTTTGCTTCTCCGTCCTCTCCATTCTCTGTTCGGCCTCAACACGTGGTGGCAGCCATCTTGGCCTACACCTGGCTGGGGCCTAGCTGGGAACCCAGAGTCCGGAGGTTTTCCCTGCTCTTGGATTGTATATTGGATCCTGTGATAGTAAAGCCCTTTTAAAACTGCATCGGGG
>JAJIBD010002009.1:0-63480 GCA_021461705.1 Cryptotis parvus
TTTTCAAGTCTGGCCCAGGTATGCTGATCCAGAGACTCACAGATATGGGGCAGAGCTGCTACGGCTCTCCCTGTGCCCAGCCACTCATGAGACACTTGGAGAGGATGGTGGGTTCTAGCTCTGGCCCTCCACCCCAGCAGAGCCTCAGCAACAAGCCAGACGACCCCCACCTCCGTGAGGGGACGCCATTTTCCACATCCGGACTTCCCCTCATCAGAACTCCATCCAGCAGACCAGCCTACCACAGCCTGGCTCATCAATAAATGCTGTATTTAGAAGTGACTACAAAGAGTATGCCACTCACACTGCAAGCCTGGTAAGCTACCAGTATCGTATTTGATATGCCAAATACCAGTAACAATTATAGACCTCATTCCCATGACCTAATATAATGGTTTGAGTCTCTTTATGTTCCTGGAGCAAGCAGATGCCCTTTGGGCTCTACTAGCATGAAACAGGACATATGGAGATGTTACTGGTGTCACTCAAGCAAATTGATGATGATCGGGAAGACAGTGTTACAGTGATATATCATTGGGAATTTGACTCCAATATCAAAGGAAATGATCAAAAATAAACAATAGGGTGAATTTTAAAGCTTCTGTGCACATAAAATAATAATTAAAAAAGAAAAATATCCAACTAAATGAGAAAAAATATTCACATCTATGTATCTGAAGGGACTAATATGCAAGTATATTAAGATTTTTGCGTTTTTAGAAAACTCCAAAAGAAAATGGACAGTTCCTTGAGAAAAAGGGGAGAAACTGAACTGATACTTTACAAAGAAGATATGCAGATTGCAAAAAGTAGATGAACAAGCATTATTATGACCTGTCAGGAACATGTAAATCAAAACAACAATGAGATAACACCTCATATATGTGAGAATGACCTATTTCAAAAGACTATAAATAACAAGTGTGGCAGAATGTGAAGAAAAAATGAGCCCTCTTATACTATTTCTTGGTGGGAATGTAAATTTTTCAGCACCAGGAGGCAATATGGCAATTCCTCAATATAATAAAAATAGGTCTATCCTATGATAAGACAATTATACTTCTAGCTATCATTACAAAGAATACTAAAACTATATATTTATACATGTATATAATAAATCTGCCCTCGAGGTGTTGCAGTGTGGCTGCAGTGCCCGGCTTCTTCAGCATGTGGCGGACAGGAGACAGACTTGTCTACACCCAGGACTCTGCACCAAGGGACCTGGATGGCTGAAAACCTCGGTGCAGTTGATAGAAAAAGATGGGGCCCCCTGGGATGAACCTGGAGCCACGGCAGAGCCTGGCAAGCTCCCCATGGTGTATTCAATATGTCAAAAACAGTAACAATAATGGACCTCATTCCCAATGAATGGAGACGTTACTGGCACCCGCTCGAGCAATTGGATGAACAACAGGAAGACAAGTGACAAGCGACATATAATAAAAATTGTGTTCAATACAACACTATTAAAATAGCCAACATATGGGAACAAGCTAAGTAGTGAATGACATTTGAGTGAATAAAGATGTAGTAAATATACACATAATAGATGAAAACTCAGTTAAAAGTATTAAAGCTTACCTTTTGCAACAGTATGGACGTAACTGAATGGGATCATGTTAAGTAAAATGACTCAGAGGAGAAAGATAAATACTGGGTAATTTCACTTAAATATGCTATGAATAAATAATAAGCACACCTGGATTGTGAACATGGTATAACAACATGCTTTTCTGAGGAAGTGTATAATTGTATCACTAAAATATATAGTCTTGTGAACCAACATTATCTCAGTATAAGAATTAGGACAAGGATGTGCTTCAACTGGCTTAGAACAGGCCTTGCCTTTGTGAGACTATGAATATAATCCCTGCCACTGCTACCACATGACCCATCTCCTTGCACAACCATGTTTGATCCTGATGGTTCCAGATTACTGACATCTTCCCTGGGTGTTTCTGTCCTTCAATAGGCTTTCCTTATGACCCTTAACTCAGGATTTCACCAATAAAAAATCTACATCCCCACACATAAAATATAATGTTAATAAATGACCAGCTTGTTGACCCAGTGGGACTTTATAATTTGGAAACTTGCAGTGTCAAGATTCTAGTTTCTTATACATCAGGGAAACGTTAGGATGCTGAAGGGAAATGCAGAATACTAGGCCTCTGGAATGTCTTGGAGAACTTGTTTAATTCTGAGACTTAATTATTTTTAATGTCCAATATAATATAAATGTAAGAGTAACAAAACCCACAGAAAAATGCCTCATCATTCTGTTGTTGACACTGTCATAATCTCATCTCTTGCATTTCTATAATTATAATTTCATCATGACCTTTAGATTTTTCTGTACCTTCTTATTTCTGAGAATTCACCTTTCTCTGGGTTGGTCGTGGATTTCTGCTTCTGGGTAGAGCTTTAGTTTCTCCTCTCTAAAGAGCTCAGGATCTGGATAGCAGAAGGATGTGGTCTCCGTGCCTTTGGGCCACTTCAGATTAAGAATCTCTTCTTTTTTTTTAATGTTTGTTTTTTTTTTTTACTTTTTGAGTCACCCTGGCGACGCTCAGGGTTACTCCTAGCTCTGCTCAGGGAATTATTCCAGGCGGTACTCAGGGCACCATATGGGATAGCTGCAATCGAACCCAGGTCGGCGCATGCAAGGCAAACACCCTACCCACTGTGCTATCGCCTCCCGTCCCCAAGAATCTCTTCTTAATTCTAATTTTTTCAAAAGTGCATCCCAGGGCCCGCCACACCTTTCTGCCTGCAACAGTAGCAATGCTGAACCAAAGGGATAATACAGACTGAAGGGCAAGTTCCTGCACACAGCTATCTAGGTTTGATCCCCTAGATCCCAGATCATTATCATGGCATATGGTCCTTCTCCTAGCACTACCAGAAATGACTCTAGAACCAATAGTAAGCCCTAAGCACCTCCAAGTAGGGCCCCCCCAAAAACAAACAAACATAAAAGATTTGTGACGGGAGTTCCTAAATATTTTGCTCTGTTTGAACTTAATTCAAAAGACTTAAGTGCACAGTTCATGTAAGGGGGTGTTTTATGTGTGGATTCCCTTAGGTCTTACTCCTGGCTTTACACTCAAAATGACCCTGGCAAGACTTGGGGAACTGTATGGGATGTTGAGGATCAAAATCAGGTAAATGGCAACACACCGAATGAGAGAGAGCTGGAATGCTCTTCAGAGGTCCCAAGGTCTGACCCTAACTTTGCACAGTCAGTGCCCTGAACACAGAGCTGGGTGTAGCCCTTGAGCATGGCTTGGTGTAACACCATGCTTCCACCATAAGAAAAAAAATAAATGAAAAAGACAGGGTTGGGTCCCTTTAAGAGATTCAAGAGATCTCTTAAGGGATGGCTTGTACTTCTTAAAGGGATGACCTGTATCCAAATATTGGGGACATAAAAGAGTTAGAGAGGCAGTTGAGTTGTCAATGGAAACTGGGTTCTCAGCCTGACTGGCAGGAGTGAATTTGAGGAGCAGAGAGCCTGACAGGATCAAGAGTTCGAGGAGCAGAGAGAATGGTTGGGTGAGCTTGCCTAAGAACAGAGCAAGGAAATAGTTGGAAGAAAGACTTACAGGGAGTTCAAAGCATCTGGACTGGTTCTGTACCTGATACTGTCAGTCAGCCACACAGCTGTAAACTGACAGGCAGTACTAATTTTGAGACTAGCTTTAAAGTTTGGGGATGCAAAGGATATCATATCCTCTGGATTCTTCAACGCCTGGACAAAGTATCAAACAAGCATCGCATACAGAAAAAAAAGAAAAAATATATGAAAACATAGAAGATAGCCCAAAAGATTGGCAACTGCCTTTATGGCTTTGGATACATAAAACAGAAAGGGGGTCGGACATTATTGCAGTGAGACGTTGACATGCACAGTTCTTTCACAAAAAGCAAATTCCACCTACTTTCAGTGGTAGAAGATGCTTAAAAGCAACATTTTAGAGACCAGGGTAATAATACCAGGGAAAAAAGTGCTTGCCTTGCACGTGGCTGACCCTAGTTCCATTCTGGTATCACTTATGATCCCCCAACTACCATTAAAGGTACAGAGCCAGGATTAGCTCTGCAGTATGGGTATGTGTTGTGGTTCGGCAAGGTCCCCAACAGATATTACTGTTTGGCAGTGCATTCGGGGCCAATGACATTCCCCTTGACCAATGGACTAAGGAAAAGAACCACAGACTCATTGGTAATCAGTGGCCATTTAATTCAAGTAAAGTCGGCTCGTTGTAGAGACCTCATGAAGGTTGAGGATAGGGGATTACAAATAGGTGGTAAACAATGAACAGATGCAGGGCTACTGAAATTTCTATCTGAAAGTGAGAGCTTGAATTGTATCAGTAGGTAGAAATAGAGAAAAAGCCAATGGTATTGTAAAAAAAATGAAAATATGGATTCAACATCCTTGATGTGTGCTAGTCTTTGCCATCATTAAAAAGAATGAATTTATCCAAAAGATAAGCCTTGGTTGAATCTACACATATATTATGAGTCTAAAAATATGAAAGTGGGACATTGGCACTAATTTTTCCCTTCTACTTTAAATTTTAATTTCCATTAAAGGAGAAAATAGTGACTTTCTACTGTACTACTATTAAAATTAGCATGACAAGTTTTATATAAATTTGAAAATCTCTGTTATCAGTAAACCTAGAAGTACCAGACCAATCTTGTTAAATTCCAACTCTATTTGGTTTCACACTGAGTTTTTAATGGTTCTATTTTGCATTATTTCAATTTTTTATTATATATTGTGCCATTTAGTATTCTCCATGATTATGTTTTCACTGAACAGATGCACTACGGTTTCACTGCACCAAATTCTATGATCCATAATTAGATGTCAATATGTTTTCTTTATGAACTAAATACATTTTTAGTTACTTGGACATTAATTAAAATCACATGCAGGATTGTTACATCCTTTCAACACATTTTTTGAGGAAATATTTTTTGGTTTACTTGAATGCTTTAAAACATTTAATTTAATACTATATAATTCTTTTTTCCATAAGAACAGATACTGTAGCTAATATATAATTAATCAGTTATACCACAGAAGCCATTAATGAGATATAACCATTCACATTCAAAAGCAGTGACATTTGATGAATTAGGAGAAAAGAGTAAGCTTTTTTACATAGCTGTGCTCTCTCTCTGTCTCTCTCTCTCTATATATATATATATACACATATATACACGCACACTCACGATCCATGTTTATATTCATAGAAATTGTAGGATTGTGGGAAAAATAAGTGAAATATAATTTCATAAGAATGAAAACAATATCCAAAATTGAAAAAGCAGGGTAGAATAAAATTTTAAATTCACAAAAATTTACACAGAACTAAAAAGGGACAAGATGTCAAGAGTGATAGAGAGCTCACATTTATTAGTAATATTATTTTCATTTTGAGCAGCCTAAAACACTCATTGACTCGAATGCTGTAACTCATAGTGAGAAACTAAAAACAGATTTTCCAAAGGAGGAAGAGAATATTACTAACTTCTAAAAAACTGTTGGAAACTCTAACCCTGAAGTTGCACTTAAATCAATCACCCCATCTGACTTACAATTGAAGTCTGGAATTGGCCAGGGGGGGATAAAATACACATAGACATTAATCTAGTGTGTTTTGATATTCTGTATTTTATTTACTGTTTTCCCATTTAGAACTAAATTTTTAGTCTTGTGAAAAAATTCAGGAGGTATAAAACTCCATTTGGAGTAGCTAATGTATGAGAAGCTGCATTTCCTAATCCCAATCATGTCCTTCCCCAAGTGCAAAAGTCACATGCAAACACACAAACAAGCCGTGCCCTATCTGGAATTGTTAGTCTAACATCATTCCTCCACTGGTGGTTTCTATTGATTTCTGGTGGGCATCACATATGACAAACTAATCTTTAGGTATCGTGAAGCATGCTGAAATATGTAAATCTATACAAAATGAGAAAGAGAACAACAGTATCTCAGTATTTTATGGGTTTGATGGTATTTTGAAAATGATTCCGTATAGACAAACTTTAATAAGAATTATGCCTAGGGAAACAAAGTCACAATATATCAGTGATATTTATAAATAGTATACTTAAAAGAAAAGTTCAAAACTTAAGAAAAATATTTATGCCACAAGAGCTCCAGGACAAAGAAACAGAAATTTTTTTGTCCACTGTGGAGATATTATTGTCTTCAATACCTCTTATATGAAAGGAGGTACTATGTTGTAACGTAAAGCAGAACCTCTCTGTGATAAAATTGTGGAATCTCATGCTATACCTTAGTCCTAATAAATAAGAATCTATAATTTAACAAGACCTATCCGATGGTGTGTATTGCATGCTCAAGTTTTCAAAGCACTTCTTTAAAAGTTTTAATTATAAGAAGTGGTTAATAATTCACAGAACCCAGATGGATAGAGAGCACGGATTACTGGAACAGCATGTATCTGCCAAGCCCACCGGCCACACAGCCAGGGGTAAGCTATGAGCACTGATGGGTATGAACCTCTCACAACAATAAAGAGGCAGACAGTCAGACAAACAGACAGACACAGAGAGAGAGAAAGAGGGATGGATGGATGGATAGATGGATGGATGGATGGATAGATGGATGGATGGATGGATGGATGGATGGATGGATGGATGGATGGATGGATGGATGGATGGATGGATGGATGGATGGATGGATGATAGAATTTTAAAATTAAAGACTGTATCATTTCCAACACCGTAGTAGATATTTGGAGGGAATGGTAACTGGATAAAAGGGATTGTTTAAGATGTAATCTAAGTATTACAATTCCTGAAATTCAAAGTAAATTATGTGCCCTATATTTAATTCATCTTTCCTATCCAGGATACACATGCTATCTTTCCCTTTTGGCACAAAGAAATTACTTTTTTTACTGTTCTTATAACTAACTCTCTAGAGTTCCACATTACTCTCTTCTCAGCTAATCTCAGACCACCTATGATAAGAAAACATCTAATGCCAAAAATAACTTTTTATTTCACCGCTAAGTTTGAAATCAATATCTTACCATCAAAAATAATTAATAGACTTTCCATTTCTGTAAACATGACACAGCCACCCTCTGAGTTTAAGATTTGCTAAAACTGTTAGAATAACCTCATGGACTACCAAATTCATTCACAAGAAAGCAAGGAATATTCCATTCAAAAATATAAATAAAGGGGAAAGTTAAATGCTAGGAGGATTGCTGGAGCTGGGTTTCATCCTGAGGGACTAAGCAATGTGTCCTTTTTCATGGCCTTTAAGGGCTCAAGAGACAGGAGGCAAAGATCAAGGCCTACTCAGAATAAGGAGCCCAAAAGAAAAAAAAACATTAAATAGCTGTGACCCAGAGGTTCTGCCTTCATAACAAAAATGAAATTAAAGCTATTCCTCAGAGATTTTTCAAGCACAGCTTAATTTTCACATGAGTTTGTAGTCTAAGTTCACACACATATTCTGAAAAACCTCAAACAAAAAATTAACATCATAGCATTGATCCCAAATTAGGCAACACACAAATACCACACAGAAAAATGGAATTTTCTCTTATATACCTATCATTATTCTAAACTAAAATATTGCTCACCAATGAGATGCTTAGAAACTTAATCTGTAATTGAATTATCAACCTGCCTTCATGGTATCAAGAGTTAAAACAGGTCTCAAAAAAAAGAATGGATCATTATAGTATGTTAAACAAATACATCTATTATATCTTAAAAAATGAATATTAAAATATTAGTATATATATCATATATGCTATATATTATGAGAGTAATAACCAGAAGCATTTAAAAAAGAAAGACATATCTAAATTTAAATTTTAAAAATCTAAAACTATATTAAAATACATGTGATACAGAAATAATAGGTCAAAATTATTAGGAAAATTTATGAGGCATAAGAGAACCACTGTAAACCTGTCTAATCTTCTAATAATAACAAAACTAAAACCATTAGTAAACAAAGTTGTATTTTACATGGGTTACAACTTTAGTTGACAGAACTTATATATTCTGATAAACTGAAGCTGAGTTCTGAATTTATGGAAACTTCATAAAGGAAGAAAAGAAAAGCTGAAGAAGAGAAAATTTAAAGTAAAACTAAAAACCATATTAAAAGGGCAAAGTAACAGTGATAGAACACACGACTTGCATATGTGAGTCCCTAGGTTTGACCCCAGAATTATTTTAAAAAAGCAAAAGTTGAAGATAAAAATTCTGAGAATTATCTAGCATGAATAAAAAACATTAACCCATATACTAATGAATGTCTCACATCCTAATTTATTACAATGAAAAGAAATCCTCAGAGTCACCACAGTTAAACTATTGGACAAAGAGAAAATCCTAGGAAATGTGAAAGTCCAATTATTTTCCAAACTGTAAAGGATAGGTTGATAGCAAACTAAACGGAATTATACATTCACTGAGACAGGGAAAATTGTCAATTATGAGCTCTCTGAATAGAATATTTTAAGATTTATGATGGAAGTGATAAAAACTTATTCACGAGTTAGAAAATATTTGCCCTCCAAAACTGTTACCCAAATCAGATTACTTAGGATGGGGTATATTAAATGGTACAATCGTAAACTACTTCATATTACTGGAAAAGCTGTAACTATGTTGCTAATATTAGCAATGCCCAGGTTTAGTAAAATGTCTAGGGTATTCACTAAAAAGTTTTAAATGATTGAAAGTAAACAGACATGCTGCTAATCACAGTGTAATTAAATTAGAAATCATTAACGAAATGATAATTAGAATAAATATGTATAATATTTTTAAAAGCACACTTCCAAAAAATCCTGGTTCAAAAAAGGAAACAATGAAAATCACAATGCATTTAAATAAAAATTGGAATAAATATTAAATCTCATTATTGTATGATAAAATTTAAAATACTATTCAGAAAGGAGTCTATAATTACGACTTTTTCAATAAAGATTTCATACACTCAACTAAACTTAATAGAACATACCTTCACATAAGAGAAGCTATATAAAGATTTTTAAATACAAATGTTACAGCAGTAATTATTACTGATTACTAATAGCTAATAATTAGCTATTGCTAATAAATGCGTGTCTCACACCTTCCCAACACAGGTTCCATCCCCAGCACCTCATCTGGTCCCCTCGGTCCCATCAGGAGCAATCCCTGAGTGCTTTAGGAGTCAGCCCTTTACACTGCAGGGTGTGAGTGTCCCCGTGCCCACTCCCAAAAAGAGGAGGGAGAAGCTAAAGAAAATACACATTCAACAGAATGAATCCACAAAGACAATTCCTCTTTTCAAGGTACTAATAAGATTGCAGATCAAGTCAGCGGCTTCTCCCCGCCTCCCCTGGGCTCGCTGGCCATGGCTAGACCCAGTGGGCTGCTAACCTGGGACGCGAGTCACCTGTCGTCTGGCGCTGGGCTGCAGCCTGAAGGTCGAGCCCAGGACACCGGACCAGTTGACGTCGAAGTAGCCTTCACTATCGACAACTCGGTTTTCATGCCCTGAGATGGGGGCTAGGGGATAAAGCAGACCTGGAGCAGCTCAAGGCTGAAATCAAGTCAAGTGCCAACTAAGTCTGGAGCAAACTGAAGAGCCTGGAGCGGGCTCGTGGAAGAGAACGCAGCTGCTTCCTGTTCTGCAGACCTTGCGTCTGAAAAGCCCCCCTAACTGCCGCCCTCTGGCCAGAATTTGTGCAGATGATGGCGAATACAATGAAGCATCGAGGAGCATCAAGATGTGTTTATGGCCATCACCTTGCTGGTGGAGAACCAGGCTGCCATGGTGGATAACACAGAGATCCACAGTGGAACATATGGAGAAGTCACGTATTGAAAGGAAGCGAGCTGGGGCTGGAGCTATAGCCCATCGGGTAGGGTGTTTGCCTTGCACGTGGCCAGTCCATGCCGGCCTGGGTTCTATCCCGGGATCCCATATGGTCCCCGAGCAATGCCAGGAGTAATTCCTGAGTGCAGAGCCAGGAGTAACCCCTGAACATCGCTGGGTGTGGCCCAAAAAAGGATGCGAGCCTTGAAGTACAAGTGTCAGACCTGGAAAAGCTGCTGCTTATTTTGTGGTAGTCAGTGTGTTGCTGGATATTTTCGCATTGGTTATTGGACTTTCACCTTTAATTGGGTGTCCTGGGCATCTGCTGCACTTAAATAACTCAATGTTTCACCAGGCTGGAATGGTCATCCGTGACATCAGGTGGAAATGGAATTGGAATGGCCTCCCCCAGAGAAAAAGAAATCTGTTCTTGTTCCTATGTTTCCCTGTAACCATCCTTAGACCTTACCCAGCCAACAATGTAGCCCTGGAAGAATTCACTGAAGGAAACCCCGATTTCTTCTCCCAACGTTCTCCTGCCCTGCCAAAGCCCAGTGTCTTTTCCTGGATGAAGAGAGTGTTTCTTCATTCTGGTATGCTAAATTATACATTGTATCATGAAAAGTTTAGCTTTGAGGCCTTCCCAGGATGCTATATTTTCTATCTCATGGAGTATTTTCCTAGAAATTGCTTTTATTTTGGTAGTGCTGGGGTTGTTATCAATAATAAAGTGAAGGGCTACTTCCAAATTTGGCAGCCATCGGCTTAAACCTGAGTCTTCCATCTGGCAGGATCTTGATCCTCACTGTTTTTCCCTATGTCTCAAAAGAGGAGGTATTGGCAGATGTCATTTTGATCTTCTTCTGAAAAGAAGATTTAAAATCTTCTTTTCAGGTTTAGAAAATCTAGTCTGTTTAAAATCCAGCCTTAAATTACTTTAGACTGACCAACTTTGATCTTTGTGTATGCTCCATTCACTCAAGGAGTAGTTTACTCAACAAAGTAGCATAATGACAGTCATTTGTGGTTACCTTCTGTTTGCTAGCATTGAAGGTCTGATACTCGTTTCCATGTATGAGGCTTAGATAGTGGCTGCTGGTATAACAGGGAAGCCATTACCTTGAGACCTGGGGGGACGAGGTGCTCCAGCTGCAGACTCTGGATGTGTTTCAGTAGAATATTCTGTTACTCATTTCATGTATTTCAGAGCTGTTTTTTAAACTGTGTGTTTGAGGTGTGTGCATGCATGCATGTCTTTCAAGAAATTAGGGCTAGAAATGAAGGGTATTATGACCTTTTTAAAAAGATGCCTTGACTGACGCTGGAACTATATAAGAAATTTTAACTTGCCTGAAAAATAAATTTCTACTGAAAATAGGATCTTCCCATGTCATTGAGACACATGCCCTACTCTGGAACAGTGCTTGGAAAATCATAAATCTTTAGGGTGAGGACTAAGTTGATTGTCACTCAGCTTTTCTGCTTAGCAGACAGAAAGTGTGATGAGTTTTGACACCTTCTCCCTCCCTGCTGCCAAAGCTTGACTTGACCTGAAAATATCCCAGAGGAGCATTGTTATATCATAGTCCTTTATTCTTCTGAGATTGAGGGGCCAGGACTTAGATTTTGAAATACAAATGAAACCATTTTTGTTGTTGTTGCTATTATTTGTATTTTTATATGACTATTATTAATTTATAAATAAATTACTATATATTTATTATGAAAAAAATTCATGAAACATATGACAGATAATAAATTGATAAGGAATCAAAATATAGGAAGGAAAAGGAGACAGAAATTCCTTGTTATATAGACTTTATAAAAGATGATAAATGGACCAAAAAATTTCAGCTGGACTGGAAAGAGAGTACGGGACTTACAATGTTTGTTTTGTACATAGCCAACTCCTGTTAAATTCTACTGACTCAGATGGTCCCCTGAGCACCACCAGCAGTGATCCCTGAACACAGAGGTAGGAATTCACCCTGAACACTGCCAGGTGTTACCCATTCTCCCAAATTAAACCAATTTCCTAAATTTTTAGTACGATATTAAAACGGGGTCCATATTCAAATTAAGCAGTTCTCTTAAACCAAAGACAAAAAGAAGAAAAGGTATTTTCATATAATAAAGGACTAGAAACCAGAACTTCCAAATGAATTTTACTAATAATAGAAAATGAACAAAGAATTGAATATATGCTTTGGAAAAGAGGAGATTAAAATAGGTAATATGCATATGAAAAAGTGGTAGGCTGCCCTCATTTACAGAGAAATCTATGTTAAAATTACAATAGAGCATTTTTTTGCACATTAGTAATAAACATAAAAGTCTCACAGTACCAAGTGTTGGGAAGATTGCAATGCTATCAAATGTTTTCACATATTTACTATCATTCATTGGGTGAAAATTGGTAAACCATTTTGAAAACCAGTTTTTAAAAATACCTAGATCACCGGAGCTATAGTCCATTGGGTAGGGTGTTTACCTTGCATGCAGCCGACCCATGTTCAATCCTCGGCATCCCATATGGTCCCCGAGCACTGCCAGGAGTAGCTCCTGAGTGCAGAGCCAGGAGTAACCCCTGAGAAATGCCGGGTGTGACCCAAAAAAAAAAATACCTAAAACATTCAAATACACACATTTATTTTGACCCAGAGATTCCTTCATTAATTTTAATCCTTAAAGAAAAATCTATGCATACATACCATAAGAATAGTCACTATAGCACTGTTCATAATAACAAATTCCTGTTGAAAATATAGATCACTAAATTCACATGTGATCAAACAATGGAATACTTCAAAACAATGGGGACACAACTAATACTTTTACCTGCATCATTGTGTCTCTGATATCTATGAGTGATAAAAGCACTGTATACAAATAAGATTCATTTTATAGAAAGTTAAATACAGCAAGCAAAAGCAAGCAATATATCACTTAATATTAAGAGTATCTGATTCAGCAAATTGTCAGGTACTGCCAACCTGGACTACATTAAATAGAGTAGGGGTACACACACTGGGATACACAATTTATGTATGTTCTGTAATCCATAATCTGGAGGAAGGAAAGAAAAAAAAGGGAGAAATAAAGAACCTGCTGAGGTGGGCTGGGGGAGGAACCGGGATGTTGGTGGTGGGAGATGGGCACTGGTGAGGGCGGGCTGGAACCTGTATGACCAAAACCCAAACTGAACTTTTAATTGTATATCTTTTTATTTGTATATCTCACGGTGGTATAATAAAATACTTAAAAAAAAAACCAAAAAATAGTATCTGATTCAAAAAGAAAGATATATAAACAATAAGCACAATTTAAATTTTGATTTATCTGAGTCACAAAGGGATGGATTAAAAAGTAACAATATTTATTGTATAATTTTATTATTCATATACATTCTTTGAATAAAAAAATCATACTTTATAAAGTATAAATAATTTATTGAAATCTGCTCAATATTTTATAAAATAATTAAAACTATTATCATAAAATTTTTAATATAACATGCTTAATAAAATTGGCTTCAATGGTAATGTGGAAAATCAGCATAAAATTAGAAAGTGTTGAAGACTCAGATTCAGTGATTTGTACCACAGAAAATACTGAAAACAACCTACATGAAATATATATTTCTGCGAGTGTCTGATGGTCCGAAGATATTCAGGACTTCTTATTTAAATACCTACCAGGACCAAACAGGGCATTTTGAGGAATGAAGCCTGCCACAGGGGAGGAAAAATTGGAGAGCAAAAGCCTTTATAAAGAAGGCAGCAGATAATCTATTCCAGTCTAGTATTACCCTTGAGCAATGGGGACATGTTGGTCTTTCAGGAGAACAGTACAATATCTGTTTCATTTCAAATTATCTAACTTTCCCTTTCTTTTCACTGATAGGAAGTTCTTCTAACAGAATGCAAGGCTTTTAAAATTGTCTCCCAAGCTACCTTTCTTCTGCTTCTTCCCACACTCCAAGTCCAACTCTCATCCTTCCTGAACACGCCATGTTCTTTACAATTTCAAGAGGAGTGTATAGTTCCATTGTGTGGGAGTCTCTGATCCAAGTTCATTCCTCCTGATGGACTATGCTTAAAGCCATCTTAACTCAGAAGTCTTTCTTACACCTCTAGGACAAAGCTATGACTGACTATATCTGTTTCCTTTTCTTTGTTCATGTACATACAGGCTGTCCCTGACTCTCATTTTTTTTCAGTTTCTGAACAGCCAACACTTTCATGCATTATACATCGACACTCCAAAGTGCCTTTTGTATGCCAAATCCAGACTTTCATACATCAGCAGATCAACGAACATTTTGCACTAATGTGTGGTGGCACTGCCTGACAGCCAAGAGTTCTGTTTGGGCAGCTATGCCATCTTTGTCTGGAAGAGCAGGCTTTATGGAAGTATTTGACTATTTTCTCCTCTTTGCCCTTATTGTTTTACCAAAATTAGTAGAAAAATAGGACACTGATAATGCTTATAATAGTGATAAAAACATAGACTTAATAAACTTAATATATCTTTTAAAGGATGATAAGTTTTAAGCATTCCAATTATGACACATCTTTAACCCCAATCAGGTTCTTATTAAATATAAACCCAGTCAATTCTGCTCCAATTATAATAAAAAAATTTTAGATTAAGAACCTTGTGTCAAACACTACAAATACGTTTTGAAGTATATAAATCCTGAGATACAATTAGAAAATATAGCACATACTTTAGACCTCAAAGGGAATAGAAGCTCTATAACATTTAACTCTGGATTTTCCACTTTTACATTTTGACTTTATTATGTGTTGAGGAGATATGCTATGGCTGTTGGATTGGTTTCTTCACTGGGAATCATAATGTTTTTTATTCACTAGATCCATAAGCTTTGATCCAGTTGATAACTCTTTTGCTCATTCACTGACATACCATAAAAAACTAGTCTTCCCAGCCTCCATTGATAGTCATGATTTCAAGTTTGAGTCTGAAGTGCACCTGCTTCCAACAGAGAAGAAAGACAAATTTAGAGCAAAGATGGCATATACATAGTGGAGCACAGAGACAAGACCTCAGGCATAGCTCTAATAATTTCTGGCTGCATATAATATACTATGTGTCACATATGCCTCTTCCAAGGATGTCAAAAGTCCTTGAATAAATGAAGAAAATGAACTCAGAATTTAAATAATTTACCCAATGCCATACAAATACACAAATTTTCTAGCCACAATTAAAAACCTACTGTATTTTACAAAGGAGATAGGGTATCTTTGGGTATTATCTTTTAAAGTGCCAGAATGGGTCCAAGTTTACACTGTGGATCAGTCTCAGATCCAAGTCCATTCATCTTGAAGGACTAAATTTAAAGTCGACTTCACTCAGAAGTCTTCCTTACACCTCTAGAACAAAGCTGTTATTTATTAATACTATTCAATAATCCACCTTTTTAATCAAAGATAGGCTATGAAGTAGAGTAATGATGTTTTCTTTGACAAAGGTTGTTTGTAAGCACTGGATAGCCACATGTCAAAAACTGAAGGTTGCTCTATATCTCACAGCCTACACAAAAGTCATTTCAAACTTGATTAAGCTCCTTGATATTAAACCAGACAGAATTCATAAAATAAATTTTATGAATGGGGAGGATAGATGTAAGACAAAGTGGGATATGGTTCAGGACCCAATGACCCACAGGACTTGCACCCATACCCATGGCATGAGTAGCAAATTTTTACAAGAAATCAGGGTGCAATGTCAGTAAGCCACAGCATTTTAATGCAGTTATGTCTATAAAATTTTAACACAAATAGCCCACTGAAATACTTTAAATTAAGTATGGAATTGGATTCTTCAAAGAGATAATTTGAGACTTAATTTATTACCATGTTTGCAAGGAGCATGCCTTCTAAAAACTCTAACAGTTATACATATGTGTTGAAAGAGAGGTCTATAGATCAAGGCAGTGATTTTTCTGCATACATCACAAGTCTCAGAGCATTCCCAGGGATCTGCTGATTAACCCAGTAGGATATTAATTATGAGCACATCTGCCATTCTTACTTTTTTGTTCTTTTTCTTTAAATAGGAGTGCAGTAATTCAAATCTGTGTGTATGATTAGGTGTAGCAAGAGTACATGATGAGCTAGATTTAGATACATCTAGGAAGCATCAAATAAAATGAAAGAGTTTACTAGAAAACATAACTTTTACTGGAGATGAAATGTTTAAAGAAGGAAAAAGTTCTTTTTTAAAAAAGCTTAACCTTAAAAGAAACAGCATATGAAGTGGGTGAATGTGAAGAAATGGTTTCATTGTTTCTCGAGAACAAGAGTATTTATAGCTTTACTTTGTGACTCACCACTGTGCTGTAAAATATTTGGGATTACTCATAACTCCAAAAAAGACACAGGACAGAAAAGTGTGATGTTAGGGAAGATGACAAGGCGAACAAATTCTCATTCCACTTGCAACACTTTCATTTATAACAATTGGAGGATATCCCTAATTTTTTGACTCCTTTTCTTTCTCTTCAAATGTACATCATTTAAAATATGTGTTAAAGTGTTAATCCATGTGTATCAACCTAAAACACAAACAAGTCAAAACTAAGCATAGGAAGCTGACGCTAACAAATTCCCTATATTTACTGAATAATCCACCTTTGCAATTATTATCAGAACGTTCCTTGGGGATTTAAGCAGTTCCTCAAAGAACATTTCCTTTAAGCATTTTTTTTTAAACTACAGATAAGATGATCACCACAAGGAAACATATATTTCAAAAAAATAATGATAATGGATGTAAAGATCAAGGTAATAAATCTCTTCACTCTAAAAGCATTTTTGTGTGTGGGTAAGACTAGCAATTTTAAATAATTTATTAATACGAAATAGTTCATCTTTCCAGTCTTTCTGGCCACATTACGCTACACACTAAATTAATTCCTCATGATATCAGTTATTTTTTTTAAATGCTGATAGTGGCTGGAAGGATGGCATAATAGGTAAGGAAGGTAAGGCACTTGCTTAAATGTGGCTAAGCCAAATCCATCCCTAGCACCATTATAATCCTAGAGTCCTGCCAAGAGTAATTCCTGAGTAAAGAGCTAGGAATAAATCTGGAGCAACATTACTGTTGTCCCCAAACCAGAAACACATATTTTTTTTAAGTATTTTATTATACCACCGTGAGATATACAAAAAAAGATATACAATTAAAAAGTTCATGTTTGGGTTTTGGTCATACAGTGTTTCAGCACCCGTCCCTCCACCAGTGCCCATCTCCCACCACCAACATCCCCGGTTCCCTCCCCCTTCCCCAGCCCTGCTCCATGGCAGGTTCTTTATTTCTTTCCCTTTCTCTCTCTTTCTCTTTCCTTCCCCTTCCAGACTATGGATTACAGAGGACATACATTGAGAAGGTTGTCATGTGTATCCTTTTGCCTCTATTTAATGCTCAGTTCTAGGTTGGCATTAGGGGGTACCCTCGACTATTATTAGCACCCTGTTCCATTTTCTGTCTTACCTAAACTCTGACTCCCACACGTTTTTGATAATCTCCACCTTTGACAAGACCTCCTGATATATGCAGAAACACATATTAACAAATAAAATAAATTTTAAAATCACCCATTTAAAAAATGCTTATGATCAATCACTTGTTCAATAACAAAGACAAACTATGCCAAAATATGAAAAATTTCCCAGAAATACTTTTAATAATACTTCCCATGAAATTATAAAAATGTTACTACTTATTCTGATTATAATTTTGACAAGTTTTGTACATTTGGTCCATTATATTTCTAGAATTTTAACATTAAGATGATCATCCTCCAGAAACAGTGTATTTGTTTAACCTCTAAGAATTTCATTTTTTTCTAAATATTAAGGAAAATGCTGACATAATGGATAAATAATAAAGGACAAAAATGACTAGTTCATGTTGAAAGATTAGTAAGTAGATGCTAAGTGTGTGCATTCGTATTAAAGACATATCTACACAATATTGTATCAGATAAGTTAAGCTCTGCTAATTTCCTTTAAGATAATTAGCATTATAGAATATAGGTTTTATATTGAAGAATATCAATCCTAGCGGTTAGTGCAAGAGTACAGAAAGTAAGGCACTTGTCTTACATGCAAATGACTTTGGCTCTACCCCAGGCTCCCCATACAGTCTCCTGAGCACCACCAGGAGCAGTTCCTGGCCCCAAACAAGCAAATAAAAAAAAGCAGTTTTAGATACAAAAAAAAAAAATTTCTGAAGGGAGTGACTGAATCTACCAATGTCTGGGAAAAATTATTAAAAAAAACTCTGAAGTAATGGAATACTGGAGGTTTAGAGCACATCTATTGGTGTTGTGTTGAACAAGTTCTCAGATTTGACACACTTCACATTTTGGTCAGATAATCCTCAGCTTTGTAGGACAGTGCTGTCATATTAAATGATTTGCAATATCATTGACCTCTATCATTCCCACATTCCACTCATAAACATAAATGCATTGCAAAACATTAACAATCCTCCCTGGAAATAATTGAGAAGAACCAAGTTGTACCAATCCTCTGTCCTACTAAAACCCCTATCAGGGCACAATATATAGCCTCTAATTTACTATACATCAAACATTCTGAGTAAAAGTGATTCATTGCAAAGATCAAATTACGAAGATGGCCCTTTAATTCTATCTTAATAGCCTCAAGGTATTGTTTGTTAAATTGAAGGGCAAAGAAGGCGTTGGCAGCAAGAGCTGCAGATCCAAAGAAACTGCCTAACAGAAAGAAAATAGAGTAAGCTTCCATAATGTAAAACTTACTAAAACATCAGCTTCATTAGAAAGGTATTGAGTTCATTAAGCAGCTGCCTTGCCAAAGACACCACTATTGCAAAATCTTTCTGGTCAAGATTTAAAACAAAGCTCTTTGACCCCTAGCCTTCTAAAAAAGCAGGAAGTTTTCTGAGAAAAATGAAGTTAAAGGGGGCATATTCCTTAGCATCCACCTCACATGGGACCACTCAGAACAATAGAGAAAGGATAGAGCAGAATCATGACCTAATTAAGGAAACTCCCACCCATTGCCTGTTCCCTTGCTGTCCCCTCTAAGTAGAAGACGTCACCTTTCCATGCTGTGGGACTTCAGATTCAATATGAACCAAGACTGACTGTTTACAGCTCTTTCCCCTTTTCTAATTTGTGTGTTCTGGTATGATTTTGGTGGAGGGTATATATATATACACATATACATATATACATGTATATATACATGTATATATACATATATACATGTATGTATATGTATGTATATGTATGTATATGCACATACATACATATATATACAAATCTGAAAAACATAAGGACAAAAATTGAACTAATTCAGAGTAATATTGTCAAATTACTTTGCAATCAACCAAGCCCTCCTTTACCTGGCCAATATTTTTACCAGCACTTTTCTCTTAAAATGGGATTAATCACTTGGATCTTAGGTTGAGACAAAACTTTCATACAAAGTTAAATTTAGAGCTCCAAATTTTCAAACCCCTGTTCTTTCACTATCAAGTCTAATCATCCACAAACTAAGAAGTCTAGCATATATAGTTTAAAACTGAAAAACAAGCAAAAGAATACTAGCAATAATAGACAAATAACAAAGAATGCTTAGATATATTTTATGTGTAAATGTACAGTCATATATGTACATGTATATATGTATATATGTTATAAAAATTATTTTATTTTCCAGACTTGCTCTTTAATTAGCAAAATATTGCAGAACAGATTCTCCAACTGCCTTTAATATAGATAACATTACCATTATTTTAACAACATATCTTCCTTTATAAAATCTATTCTTTCTCAATATTTCTATTCATCTGGACCAGTGATTCTCCCTTTATTCTTATTCAAAATGTGGAATTACATTAAAACTCTTCTTTCCTCCACTCAACAAACCATAAAGCATATCTCTTGGTACAGTCATTGTCTTCATATTCCATCAGTCTTTCATCAGTGGTTTAGATCGTTATTACAGAATCTGAACTCATCTCTCAAACATAGTTTACATTTAATCTGTCACATCTCTAGCTAGATTCTTTAAATCAAACTATTAATTGTGCTATTTTAACACTTAAAACTTGATCAATTTCCCCCATTGCTTTTTATTCTATTATTTATTCTATTTGTATCTAAAAATCTTAACTATACATTCATTCTTTCAAATTTTGTATATTATTTCTATAATACACAATATCATATATACAGTGTCATATTTCTTTCCTGATACCCTTTTTGTCTATCAATCATAAAATTGGATTGATAAGTTTTATTACTGCTCACCCACATCAATATTTTTGCTCATATCATATCATACCCTTTTGACCTCAACATTGTCCCCATATTTCTCCTGATAGTTGATTCAGCACTTAAGGTCCATCTCATTAGTTAAGTGTTTGGCAAAATATTTTCTCATCTCACCAACTGGTGTGAGAGTTGATTTTATGACACCAATAATATGTTTGTTATGCACCCGTTAAAATCTTTTTGTTATGCTTTTACATATTACTTACACTGAATTTATAAGTTGCCCTATGCCAAAATTAACAATATAAATTAAATAGATGAAATGAATTGGCACATAGAAAATTGTGTTTCAGTCTACTGTGCTAAAGATTCTTTCTAGCATAGCTCTATTGATATTTCATCTTTATCTTCTTTTTAGAATTCACAATTGCATGAATCTGTAAATCTACCATCCCCATTACTCCTCTGCTAACAGCATGGCAGAAGATTCTATCTTAAGCAAGTTTTACTCCTGAGTACTAGCTATTTGGGTCCTGGCTATCTGTGTTCCAGTACTTCCCCATTATTGATTATTTGGTTCCTCTGACATTACAACAATATACTGCATCAACTCAATTCAGCCCAATAGGAGCTGCACAGAAAATGTATCTACCATGAATATTTCATTAAATTGATCTAAGCAAAATTCTAGAGAGATTCAAATTCCCATCTTGGTTTCTGCATATATGCCAACTTTGGTCAACATAGCTACTTATCATCCATGTAGAGAGATATATAAAATGAATATTGCAGTGAATATTCACTCTGTAAAATTTTAAGACAAGTTAATATTTGTCTTTACCCACTCACTATCAGGTCAGAAACCCTGATTTTAAGGAATAAACATGAGTCTAAAACCCGATGTTGAGGAATAAATGAGTATAAACATGAGTGTTGATATATTAGTGACCCTGGGTATAAGTGACTTTTTAATATATATATATATATATATATATATATAAAAATATTTATTAATATAAACTGTTCCATTTAACTCATGTATATGGTGTTGGCACCTGCTTTGAATAATCTGTACCTCTCCCCTCTTGCTAATAATATATTAACAAATCATTGATTTTATTTGTTTATTTGGGGGTCATACCTCATGGTGTTCAAAAATAACTCCAGGCTCTATATTCAGACCACTCCTTTTGGGGCTCAGGGACCATACGGGCTGCCAGAGACCAAACATGGGTTGGCTGCATGCAAGTTAAGTGTCTTACTGTTGTACTGTATCTCTCCAGTTCCATTATCAAACTAAATTGATGGCATAGGGAAATGGCTGTAGTGGTAGACTATGTCTTGTGTACATAAAGAACTGGGTTTTGGGTGAATATTCTTTCCCATCCTGTGGACTGCCTTTGTATCTTAGTCACTGTTTCCTTTGAGGTGCAGAAGCTTTTTAGTTTAATGCAGTCCCATATGTTTATCTTTTCTTCTAGTTGCTTTGTTAGTGAGGTTTTACCTTTGAAGACGCCTTCAGCTTCAATGCCGTGAAGGGTTTTTCCTATATTTTCTTCAATGTACTTTATGGATGCAAGTCTGATATTGAGATCTTTAATCCATTTTGATCTGATTTTTGTGCATGGTGTTAGACACAGGTCCAAATTCATTTTTACCATGTTGCTGCCCAGTTTTCCCAACACCACTTGTTGAAGAGGCTTTCCTTACTCCGTTTTAGACTCTTTGCACCTTTATCAAAGATTAAATGATCAGGTGTTTGAGGGTGTCAGGATACTCAATTCTATTCCATAGGTCCACAGGTCTGTTTTTATTCCAATACCATGCTGTTTTAATTACTACTGCCTTGTAGTACAGTTTGAGGTTGGGAAAGGTGATGCCTCCCATCTTCTTTTTTCCCGAGAATTGCGTTAGCTATCCTTGGGAGTTTATTTTCCACACAAATTTCAGGAGCGTTTGGTCAATTTCTTTGAAGAATGTCATGGGTATCCTTATAGGGACTGCATTGAATCTGTACAGAGCTCTAGGGAGTATTACCATTTTGACAATGTTGATTCATCCCATCCATGAGCAAGGAATATGTTTCCATTTCCTTGTGTCCTCTTTATCTCTTGGAGCAGTGTTCTGTTCTTTTCTTTGTACAGCTCCTTTACACACTTGGTTAAGTTGATTCCTAGGTATTTGATTTTCTGTGGCACAATTGAGAATGGAATCATTTCCTGAATATCCCATCTGATAAGAGGTTAATATCCAAGATATATCAGGCACTGGTAGAACTTTTACAAGAAGAAAACAAACAACCCCATCAAAAAATGGGGAGAAGAAATGAACAGAAATTTCAGCAAGGAAGAAATTCGAATGGTCAAAAGGCATATGAAAAAATGCTCATCATCACTAATCATCAGAGAGATGCAAATCAAAACAACAATGAGATACCACTTTACACCACAGAGACTGGCTGGCACATATTCAAAAGAGCAAGAACAACAAGTGCTGGCGTGGATGTGGGGAAAAGGGGACACTCATCCATTGTTGGTGGGAATGCCGACTGGTACAGCCTTTCTGGAAAACAGTATGGACATTCCTCCAAAGACTAGAAATTGAACTCCCATTTGACCCAGCCATACCACTCCTGGGAATCTACTCTGGGAAACCAAAAATACGCAGCGGAAACACCATCCCTACTTTTATGTTCATAGCAGCATTATTCACAATAGCCAGAATCTGGAAACAACCAGAGTGCCTGAGAATTGATGACTGGATAAAGAAGCTTTGGTACATCTACACAATGGAATACTATGCAGCTGTTAGGAAAAATGAAGTTATAAAATTTGTCTATAAATGGATGGACATGGAGAAGATTATGTTGAGTGAAATTAGCCAGAAGGAGAGAGACAGATACAGAATGACTGCATTTATTTGCATAACATAAATATATATGTACATATTATGATACCAATATTCAAGGTCAAGTGAAACATGTATCTGGAGGTCTTGTCAAAGGTCTTGTCAAATTATCACAAAGGTGTGTGAGTCAGAGGCTAGGTAAGACAGAAAAATGGAACAGTGTGCTAACAATTGTCAAGGGTGCTAATACCAACCTAGAACTGGAGCATCCAATAGAGGCAAAAGATACACATGGCAACCCTTTAAAGTATGTTCTGTAATCCATAGTCTGGAAGGGAAGGAAAAGAGAAAGAGAGAGAAAGGGAAAGAAATAAAGAACCTGCCATGGAGGAGGGCTCCGGGAGGGGGAGGGAACCGGAGACGTTGGTGGTGGGAGATGGGCACTCCGTGGAGGGATGGGTCCTGGAACTCTGTATGACCAGAACCCAAATATGAACTTTTTAATTGTATATCTTTGTAATTGTAAAAAAAATTAAAAAAAAACCTGCCATAGAGGCAGATTAAGGGAGGGCAGAGGGAATTGGGGACATTGGTGGTGGGAAATGGGCACTGGTGGAGAGATAGGTGCTGGAACACTGTATGACCAAAACCCAAACATGAACATCTCTGTAATTCGTATATCTCATGGTGGTATAATAAAATATTAATAAAATAAAAAATAAAAATAAAAAAGAACTGGTTTTAATCCCTGGCATCAGACTCCCCACAAGGAGTCAATTTTTAAAAAATCATTTAGAGAAAGAAAGATTACAATATGATTTCTGTACTCATATAATAACTGTTCGGTGCATTCATATGAACTTTTTAATTCAGCTTGAACCCAGTAAGAGAAAATTCATGAAAAAAGACTCTAGTTGTCTCATATTTCTTTCTGGATAAGTAACTGCTTTGGTTTCACTGTATCAAAGAGGTTTCCAGGATGGCTTCTTATTTTTTTTTAAATATACCACCATGAGATATACAATTACAAAGATGTTCATATTTGGGTATCATCATACAGGGTTCCAGCACCCATCCCTCCACCAGTGCCCATTTCCCACCACCAATGTCCCTGATTCCTTCCCCTAGACTGCCTCTATGGCAGGTTCTTTATCTCTTTCTCTTTTTCTTTCTCTTTCTCTTTCTCAGGATGGCTTCTAAACAAGCAAAATTCCTCCAAATTAGGGACTAGGCCTTTGTTCTGTCATTCAGAGATAGTAATATGATATTTTTTCTTTAGAAATTCCAAAGGTAGCTACTTATTCCAGAATTCAGTTTTTAAAATTTTCTTATAACTTATTAAAGCTAATCAAGATACGTTGCGAAGAATTTTAGGGTATAGGGATGACAGCTACAAAGGCTACAGTTAATGGCTTGCACATACAAGCCCCCCAGGTTTGATCACTTATGGTATGCTCCACCCCCACTGTTACCACAAACTATTTTATACCTGACGCCTTTCAATTTTGATGTGAAATTAGCATGCAAAGCATTGAATGCTTATAACCCTATATTTCTTTTATTGCACATTATAAGTAGTTCAGCACCCCTGCTATGTTTGAGTTTCTCTTTTTTGCTTCCTGTGTACAATGACACCCGTCTTGTCCCTTAGCTCTCCTCTCCAGTGAATGGGCTTCCTTGCCTTGTTACATGGGACTCTGAGATGCCTTGTGCTCTTCACTGTTCTCTAGGTCAGAGGTCTATTAGCTGGATTCTGTTGCTGAGGTTGTTAGGTCTTGCCTCTCAATGACTGTAGCCCTGAGGCTCTTCCTTTGACTTTCTTTTGTTCTCAAGCCAAGAGAGAGAAACCCTCAGCCTGTCTGCTTCTACTAGGGGCCAAAGAGAAACTTGTCTGACCTGTGCTCCTTTTTCTAGATTTGCTACACGTACCTCTTAGTTATTCCAGTTATCTATTAGACTGGGCTACTCTTTGTGTTAATAAGATCTATAATGAGAAATGGTCTTTGTGAGATTTCCTGTACTGTCCTGCTTGCTGCCTCTCCTACAACTAAGTACTGCTATGGTGGTCCAGCACCCAGCACTCCCTGAGGACAATTCTGCAAGAGACTAGGCCTGAGCAGCAAATCTTTAGGCCCATGGTGCTGAGCTAATGATCACCATGAGTGGTTTCAAGCCTCCAGAGCACCACTATGAAAGCCCCTATCTAAATTAGAACTCAGGTGCCTATTATTCAATCTCAACAGATTCCTTTGTTTTACTATTAGTGTTTTTTGGTTTCATGGCCACATCTTGTGGAGTTCAAGATTATTCCAAGTTCTGTGCTCAGGGATCACTTCTGGTGGTACTCAGGGGACCATTGTGGTGCTGGGGATCAAGCCAAAATCAGCAACATCCAAGACAAGGACGGTGATTCCTGTGCTATCTCTCTGGTCCAATTTCCCAAAGTATTTGAGCTGAGTTTCTGTGTTTCCAGGAAGTTGTCTTAAGAAATTAGTTGCTCTAGTTGTACAACAACATTAACTAAAAAAGCAGGTCTGCTTTCTTATTCTGTATTTTTCTATCCCAGCTCAATCACAAAATGAAAGAAAAAACTTTTTGTGGGACAGGAAACTTCTCAAACCTTGGATAAGATCTCTGAAGCTTTCCATTTATACATCTTGGCAGTAGTCATTAGCAGTGAGAAACCTAAAGAGACAACAAAAGAAAAATGTATATGTCTTTTTCAGGAGCTTCTGAAGTGTTGAAAGTGTTTCTATTTAAAAGCTTCTGACAATGATTGGCAGGATCTAAGAAAACTCACAAGATGAGCCCCAACCTCTGAGAATTATTATCAGGAGAACGGCGATTGTCGAACACCTAATCCATTCTTAGCACAATTGAGAGATTGCCATCTAATTGCCACTTGGTGGTCTCTCTCAAATGTCACTAGGAGGTGAACAAAGCACAGATCAATACTGACCACCTGAAAAGGCTGCTGGACTTCAAAGAGAGGGAGCAGTTGTAATATTCTGAACCAGATTGACACAATAAAAACAACGGGAAATTTGTATTGATTGATTGAGTGATTAGTAACAGGCCCATTAGGCCAGTATCTTCCCCAAAATCTGACATTTAAAAATCAAAAATAGGACAGGACTAATTTTAAAATTTGCAATTAGGAGATTTAAATAAACTGGGGGAGAACAGAGGTGTATGTATCAACCTAATTTAGTGCAGACAGAAAAATAGACAGAAATGGAAATTACAGTCAATTTAGAATAGACATAATGATGCCCATTTACATTTGAACTAATAGATGTTTAGAATATTAATGACCCATATGGCAAAATTTGAGGCTACTGACAGAGTATTTATACACAACTTTTACATTCCAACTTTCTTTGTCACAAACATCCACTTTGTCATAAATGTAAGTAATCATGGAATTAAAACCTTTTTTTTTCAACCAGTCAGCTGAAGCCAAAGACATAACCTACTTGGTCTTGGCTTAATCAACAGTCGTCAGTAATGGGCTGGACATGAATAATTCTTTCACCCTAACGAATTGCCTTGTAGGTTAGCTCTAAGTTGCTGATCATCATCATTCAGACAGGGAGAGAGAAACTAAAAATTGGATCTTTCATGTTACCAAAAGTAAAATGCAAATGTATTTATACATCTCTGGGTAGTAACTAAGAAAGATGCCTTTCTATGTCATTTGCTCTGTCAACCAATCTTTTACTATTTAATCTAAATGATAAAAAGAAATTATTTGGAAAAGAGTCTGCAAGAAAGGGAATAGCAGACATATGCTGAAAATATAAGATTTCAAATGATACGTCATAAGATATAATATATAGTCACACATAGAGAAGGGAACCATTTCTTGGTGGAAAAGAAAAGCCAAAGATATTCAAGTTCAAGATCAGGACTTTGAGATACTGCAAATGTTTCTCAGCCCTTTAATGAAATAGATAAAATATACACACAAGTCTGATCTTTCTTTCTTTTTATCTTCAAACAAGAATCCACCATAACTCTGTAAATTTCTTCCAGTTTTAACAGAGTGATAGAGATACCGTTTGAGTGGAACCATGAGTGCCAGGCGAATTTTGTCAGTCACTTAAATCTTGCCCATCACAAGGGTAGCCAATAAGTACAGACAAGGGGATGGCAGGGTAGGAGATGGCAGCAGGTAAGAGAGTCCTCAAACCTCCCCCTGACTCCACTGTCTCTGCATATGCCCAGACAGTTTGCAGGATAAGATATTCCCCCTGCACTGGGCAGAAGCATATTCAGGTGTGGACAGATACCGAGCATATGTATTTCATCCACATGTTCCATTGTCCAAGACCAAAAAAAGTCATGATGGGATGACGGGAACTGCTGGAAGACAAGTTGAGAGAGGCTCCAGTGACAAGCACAGAGCACAAGGGTCTCTGCAGCAGAGGAAAGGTCCAGGGACACAATTTCAGACTAGGAAAAAGTACACTGGCCAGAGAGCAATGCTGGAGGTGAGTAGAACAAGTGGGATGGGACCAGGTCATCTATGGGACGGAGCAATACCAAGGACTGGACAAGTAATGTCATTATGAGTGAAGGAGAGGCATGGACATTTGGAGAGGGACTGAACCCTACACAAGCTGTTCTCAGACTGTACACTATACTCTAAATTTTAATTTTTGGAGTTTTGTGTGCAAATCTTCCATACAATTCTCAACTATCCACCAGCACAGCAAAATTCACCTTTGCACTAACACTAGTAATACCTGGTTTTGAAAACTTGTTATCTTGAACTCATTGAAGAGAGTAATGAAAAAAAGAGTCTTCAGCTACTGTTGCCTAACATTCCTTGATTATTTATGATACTTGTTTCCTTTTTCACTTTTCTTCTTTCTAACCCAAGCCTAAGGCCAGATTTACCTCCTCTGTAATGCTGAGGGAATTCTCTGTTATGTACCTTCTGTTGTCACTGCGCTTGCCCTTCTAAACATGACTCATTTCATTCTCTTGGGTTCCGACGCATGTATTTCCTGACTTTTACCTGCAGACCTTCACTAAGCTGAGTGACTTGCAATAAGCAATAGTTTCATCATGCCTGACTAGAACTGAGCACTGGACGTGGGCAAAAGGGATATACATGATAACATTTAAATGTATGTATTGCAAGCCACAATATGTCAGAGAAGGGGAGAGAGAGACAGAGAGACAGAGAGAGTCAGAGGCGAGAGAGAGAAAGAGAAAAGAGGAAAAGTGCCTATCATAGAAGCAGACTGAGGGGCGGGGGAAGGCAATCTGGCAACATTAGTGTTGGGAAATGTGCACTGGTAGAGGGACAGGTGCTGGAACGTATGACCAAACCCGAATCATAAACAGCTTTATAACTGTATATATCACGGTGGTATAATAATTTTTTTAAAAGAGAGTTTTTTCAACAAGAGAAAGAAATCCAGGGACATTATGGTATGGTTGCTGTAACAGTTAAATTTCTATTTCATGAATGAATGCAAGAAGGAAGAATTTTCTTGGAAAAATGAATTTCTTCACTTTGCAATTCAAATTGTAGCGCATTGCTATAGTATAGCAACCACTGCCCTAATTAAAGTCATTTAGTTGCCATACTACATTGACATGGAAAAATGACTTAACAAAGATGAATTGCCAGATTTGAATCTTCAGAGATTTCTCAGAAACAATGCTTGATCATTTTTGCATTGACAAATTTACTTTAATTTTTTATGTGTCTAATAAATTTAATTCCTAAAATGAACTAAATATCTATGGCATTGCTGTAGTCTTTGTTTTTTAAAAATGTACTTATTATTTGCCGCAGGGGATTTTGCATAGTGTCTGTGTGAGGTGATAAGTACTTTGCAATTCCAGAGACCTTAATGTAACCTTTGGAAGACAATCACACCCTGTATGTGAACATTTACAATATTTTCTACCATTACTTTTTTCAGTTCTCTTTGATGATGATGATTCATTCGAAGGGTACAGAACCGGAAGGGATATTTTTCCTTTCGAGTCATAAAAATAGTCAAAGTGTATTTTTTTAGCCATACATTTCAACATGCATAAACTCTCTGGCTGATATTTCTTGCCATTTGGTCCAACTATACTTCCTGGAGCTACTGTAAGAAAAGAACTAGTCTAATTTAAGAATGAATCTGTCCCTGGTAAAAAACAATACATACACAAAAAAAGAAAAAAAGAAATGATCAAATTAGCCAACTTTCCTAAAGCCTTGATCCTAGAATCTGGTTTTTAAATAGAAATATAAACAAAAGTGACTATCCAAGCCATTTTTCTCAATATATTTAGGATCACTTTATGGAAAACACACATATTAAGCAAATTAATTTAACATCATTAAAATAAAATTCCTTTTTAAATGTACTCCTTTACATTCTGCTTTGTGCTCTTATGTATATGTAATTTTCTCTCATCCTCAAAATTATTCATCATATATTAATTCTATCCCAGCAATAGGTTTATTTTCATAGATATTTAAATAAATGTTTTCAAATATTATGATGTATATGGTACTTTTGGGTTTTTTTTTTATATAGACCTCTTAATGTGAAGAAACAAGATAGTTTAAAAATGATACAATTTACGACATATGTGTTCCCAGGGCAGGAAATGAAATTTGAGTCAAAGGTCTACTGTTGTCCACTACTGTGATTTAGAACATTTCCTTTGGAAAACATCAGAATTTTAACAAGAGATCAGGTATTTATGGTTTCCCTTTTTAATTTAAAAACTCACATATACACAAAAGAAGTACAGAGCTTCACCACTGTGTTCAGATGGTAGTAACTGAAGGAACAAATACACTCAGTCATGGAACATGCCCAACTGAAAATGTTCTCGAGATAAGAACTAAGAAGCTACAGCACAAAATATGCTGAATATTATCATCAATTATCAACACTTCTGAGTCTAATTCAATGGGGCTTATTCTTTTATCTGAAAATGGAGCTAAAACTTGAAAGGAATTAATACCAGGTATATTTATAAACATGAATTTAGACTAATTTTAATATATGTGAAAGCATTTGTTATATAGGAGAACACGGTACTGACTTCTAGATCAGTGATTCTTAAAGCTGTTCTTGCACCAGCAGCTATAACATCTCCTGGGAACCTGCTGAAACATACATTCAGAGGCTTCACCGCATATCCATAGACTCAGAAACTGGGAGAGAGTCCAGAAAGCTGTTTTAACAACCTCTACAGGTGATGCACATTCAAGTTCAAGAAACACTGATGTAGATAATCATTTTTAGAATGTAGGTAATTCTATAATAGTTCACAAAATATTTTCTAAAACAAGTAATAAAATAATACTTAAATTTATATAGTGTTCAACAAATTGCAAAGCACTCTCAAATTCATTGGTTTTATTTGATTCCTCAAGATTAAGAAAAATATTGTAGGAGGACATGATAGAACAAAATGCAGAGTATTTGCCTTGCTTGGGTCTGCCTGGGTCCCAAACTGACACCATCTATGGTTCTCTGAGCCACACCAGGAGTTAGCCTTGAACACTTGTAGAGAAACGAGTAAACTCTGAGTACTTCTGGCTGTGGCTCAAAGATGAGAGAAAAGAGAGAGAGAGAGAGAGAGAGAGAGAGAGAGAGAGAGAGAGAGAGAGAGAGAGAAGGAGAGAAGGGAAGAAAGCGGAGTAGGGGAGAGGGAGGGAGGAGGGGACAAGAGAGGAGAGGATATGGGAAGAAAATATTTATTATAGATTTCCTTTCAAGAGCCAGAAGGACAGTGCAATGGGTATTTGATCCTGGCCACCAAATCCCCAGCACCTCCAGAAGTGATTCCTGAACACAGACCCAGGAGTAAGCACTAAGCACAGTCAGGAGTGCCTCCTGCTGTATCCCAACCTCCCTCCCACCCCCCCCCACACACAAATGAATTGGGGAGGACCTAGTATTTTTATTTTACAAGAGTAAATTTAATTTGAGAGAGGTGAAATGAATTCCTATACCTCACAACTTGGTTAATAGGAGAATTAGATTAGAACCTGATCTTCAAAAAAACAAACAAGCTGCTACTATGTATAGAAAAGTTTATCAGAGTTAGAACACTAACTCAACAGTACTCATTGGCCTCATAACAACGTTGGAAACTCTTTTAAATATATTTTAATTAAACAGCATTCAAAAATGCTGAAAACTGGTGTGGGAGTTGGGGGATCTCTCCAAGGGCTAGTGGCTTCGCGTTCTGAGCACTGCTGGGGAGCTTCTCCATCCCGAAGTGCTGAAAAAGCACAAAGTGTTTATACTGCACACATCCATTTTAAATAGATATTCAAATTAAACTCTATCTCTGACCAAAATCAAATTAAGTTCTAAAACTAGCAAAGTCCTAATTAGGAAGTGTTTGCTGAAAAAAATAACCATTCACTCTTCCTCCTGCTGAAACAAAAAAAATTAAATTAAAATGGGGAAGGGTCTCTAATGGCCTAGAGAGTTCTGTTTATATAAAAACCGTAACTTAGTAGGAATTCAGTAAAACATATCACATATTCATTCTATAATTTAATGTCTAAGAGGTAAGCATACTTCTACCTAGAAATATTGTTCGCTATCTGGAAGACAGATTCTGTTATTATTTATGTAGTGGTTTTCTAAAGACAAAAACGAAATTGGTCGAACCTGCTTTGTTCCACTAACTGAGCATATCATTTCCAAAACTTTAAAAAAAATGATATATTTTCTAAAATGGTTTTCATCATAACCCAATCTCTTTTCATGTATTCTTCATAATTTTGAGAGAATTTCAGGATGCTAACAAAGTTGACATATTTTCAATTCAGATTGACACCACTCAAGACAAAGGCATAAATGCTGTTTGGTCAATAAAACTAACAACTCCAGATTCTGTGAGGATGTCTGATATCTATAGCAAAATAAAAGCAAAATGCTGCGTAAAACATGTTCGAGACTGTTACAGATGTTCTCAGATCCAATGGCATCTCTACAACAAAACTATGTGTGAGATGCTTCTTTGAATGGCGTAGAAGGACAATTTAAAAAACTTGCCTAGTATTTCTCACAATGTTATCTAAGAATATCTTCTGGAGCAATAGAAATCTGTAAGATGGGTTTTATATATTATTTGTTTTCTTGGTGGTGAATTATACAAATACCTTTCCATAGTAAAACACCAATTCAATTATAAAGGATATATGTACCTCAAAACATAGGAACAACTTAAATGTACATCAATGGATGACTGAATAAATAAATTGTGCTCCATACACTCAACTGGCTACGCCTCAGCTATTGAAAAAGAGATGAAACATTGCCTTTTGATATAACATTGATTGGACAAGGTAATTGTTTTTAAGTGGAAATAAATCAGAGTGAAAAAAATTGGTGGGTGATTACTCTCTTATGTGGAATATAAGTAACCAAAGTCAATGAAGCAGTCAAATACAATTATATCTCTTTGACTTTGTGAAAAATATAGTGGTTATTAGAGGAAAACAGGGAATGGAGGGGTGTATGGGGTAGAGAAGGTTAATTTGATACTGTGAGGACACAGGCCTTAGGCAGGTAAGTAAAGCATATATACATATCCAGGGGTGACCCAGTGCTTTCAAATTATAGACTATTGTAAGACAAAAGGACATGTTAATAAAATTTGGCTTAGAAAAAGAATAAAAATACCTTTTCTGTTACAAACAAACTTCTCTGAAGTGATTATTCAGAACTGACCAAATTTTTTGATGCTTAACATGTAATTTGTAAGCAATTTCTTCCTCTAACTAGAGTTGGAGGATTGCCCTTGGCAATACTAAAAAGTTTTCAGAAGCTACTACTCCTGGCTCAGTACTCTGGGGGGTGCTCTTGGTGCTGTTCATGGGACCATGCCCTGTGAGGGACCATGCCCTGTGAGGGACCATGCCCTGTGAGGACCATGCCCTGTGAGGGACCATGCCCTGTGAGGGACCATGCTTTGTGACGGACCATGCCCTGTGAGGGACCATACCCTGTGAGGGCCATGCCCTGCGAGGGACTGTTGCAGGACTCCGTCTAAGAGCCTCTGCATCTGCTCTGGAATGCCTCCTGAAATCACTTCGTAGATAAGGCAGTAGTCTAAATGTGGCAGTTTATCTGACCATGTATTCTGTACTGGCTGGTATAAATATTCTCTCATGCTACCACAATCATTGTGGGACTAGCTAGATCTTACCAGCATATTTGCCTGGCCACATTGGATCTCTAAGTAATTAGACCAGAGAGAAATGCTGTTTGCCTCCAAGCAAGCAAGCATGGCTCCCTGATAATTCAAAGGCAACTAAAATACAAAACTATCGTGAAGTAGACGAGACTCTTATGAAGGCTTGGAGAAATATTTAACTGGCATTAGTATTAGTCTTTGGTACAGAGATATGCCATCTCAGAAACCCTCTTCTCTACCCTATAAAAGGCATTTCCAGGCAGATCTTGGCTCCAAACATTAGCATATAATAGGGTCTAGGTGAGGTGCTGGGAGAAATTATCTAAGGGCATTTAACCCTTCCTGCTTCCCATAATAGTGGGAGGTTTGAGTAGCAGGGGTAAAAAACCAGCCTGCTTCCTCTCTCTCTCTCTCTCTCTCTCTCTCTCTCTCTCTCTCTCTCTCTCTCTCTTTTGGGATCTCTCTTTGTGAGCTCGCACCCTTCTTGGGAGTCTTGACTTTTTCTCCTTTTTACAGGGCCTTAACACGTGGTGGCCGCCATCTTGGCCTACACGTGTCTGGGGTTCTAGCTGGGAATCCTAAGCACAGGGTTTTTCCTATTGCTGACTTGTATGCCTGAACCTGTGATAAGTAAAGCCTTTTAAAACTGCATCGGATTCCTGAGTCCTCATCCATTCCCTGCCGGCTTCGGAGGTAGAAGGGAACTCGCTTCCCAGCACTGTCGGGGACCTTGGTGGCGTTCCCGACAAGGGACCATGCCCTGTGAGGGATCATGCTCTGTGAGGGAATCAAGCCCAGTCAGGGACCATTCCCTGTGAGGGATTATTCCCAGTGAGGGACCATGTCCTGTAAGAGACCATGCCCTGTGAGGGACCATGCCCTGTGGGGACCATGCCCTGTGAGGGACCATGCCCTGTGAGGGACCATGCCCTGTGAGGGACCATGCCTAGTCAGGGAGCATGCTCCTCAGGGACTAAGCACTTTTTCACATGCAAAGCATGTACTCAGTCCCTTAAGCTATCTTCTGGGCACCAAGAATCTGCTTTTTCCTTTTCTTTCTTTTCTTTATTGGTAGAACATAATCATCATCCACATTTGAGAAAAAGTTTCCAGAAATCTGTTCACTACCTAAAAATCTAGTCAATCTGAGGAAAAAAGAATCAAATTTCCCAATAGGACAGTAGGAAGTTTAAGTATATATGAACTACTATCTTGAAGGAAGAAAAGATATGATGATAATGACACACACTGGCTATATTTTCATATAGTATTAGTTGAATCTTGAGTGATAATCACTGTGATAAAACTTTACTTTTTGAAAGTCATAAAATAAGCAGGAAATTTGTTATTCTCCAAAATTTGCTAGAGCGGGCACCAGTAATATCTCCATATGTCCTGTCTCATGCTAGGAGAACCCAAAGGCATCCGCTTGCTCCAGGAACATAAAGAGCCTCAAACCATTATATCAGGTCATGGGAATGACCTAATATAAATGTTACTGGTATTTGGCATATCAAATACGACACAAGCAGCTTGCCAGGCTTGCCGTGTGAGTGGCATACTCTTGTAGTCACCTCTAAATAAAGCAATTATTGATGAACCGCCGCGCGAACTGGGCTGTGATAGTCTGGTCTGCTGGGTGGAGTTGTGATGAGAAAGAAGTCCAGATGTGGAAAACGGCGGCCTCCATGGAGTCGGGGGAGGGGGGTCGTCTGGCTTGTTGTGAGGCTCTGCTGGGGTGGCAGGCCAGGGCTAGAACCCGCCATGACTCCCGGGTGCCTCATGAGTGGCTGAGCACAGGGAGAGCAAGTAGCAGCTCTGCCCCATGTCTGAGAGTCTCTGGTTCAGCATACCTGGGCTGGATTGAAAATAAACTGCTGCAGGGTGGGTGTCAATGATCTGGGCTGTGATAGTCTGGTCTGCTGCGTGGAGTTGTGACGAGAAAGAAGTCCGGATGTGGAAAACGGCAGCCCCGATGGAGTTGGGGGGTCGTCTGGCTTGTGTGAGGTTCTGCTGGGGTGGCAGGCCAGGGCTAGAACCCGTCATGCCTCCCAGGAACCTCATGAGTGGCTGTGCACAGGGAGAGCAAGTAGCAGCTCTGCCCCATGTCTGAGAGTCTCTGGTTCAGCATACCTGGGCCAGATTGAAAAAAAAACCTCCAAAATTATCTATTCATATACCACTTCTCATCTTATTTTCATGTTCTCCATCACTTAATTTACAAATTAAAAAACTGTCAGAAGTTTTAAGTGAGAAAGTAGGCCTTCTCTGATATCAAAATATAAATAGTTAATCAAATTACTGGTGTCTAAGAGAGAGTGTCATGACCATAGGAAGAAATAATGTTCAATTTCAGCTGGAAATTCAACAGTGGGGAGCTATTCAAATTTCAACTGGAGGCATCAATATAGATGAGTGAGAGAGACAACATGAAAATTAGATAAAACTATATATGTATAGAAGCATATACATTATGTACTGTACATACATTTCATATATAGCTGCATACTATAAAGTTATATGTATGTATATTCATTGCACATGTATGTGTCTCTGTGTGTGTCTTCTCAAACAACTTAGTAATAACAATACTTCAGTAACGATGACAATACCTAGCATCATATCTTAGTTTATAACATTTTTCTATTTTAAAAAGAAATGTAGATTTTGTAAAATTGATTTTAGGTTGGGGCTGAGAAGACAGAAACTACCCTTGAAATATAAAATCTAGAAAGATAAAACATCTCCCTATTCCCCAACACACACACACACACACACACACACACACACACACACACGCATCCGTTACACACAGAAAAAAAATGTTTGAATAGGTTCCCATGGGCAAAAGTAAGAGAAATAGTGTGCTGAAATATGTAATGATATCTCTCATAATTTATTGAATTAATTCAAAGATTTCAGCTAATGAATGTAGCAAAAGATGGAAAGAGAATCAGAGAAACAGAAAGGAGGTAAGGTGCTTCTTCTACACATAATAGGCCTGGGTTTAATGTCTGAGAACTATCAGGAGTGTTCACTGATCACAGATCAAGGAGTAAATTTTGAGCATTGACAGATGTGGCCCAATAACCTCAAATTATGGAATAATAAATTTGTATGTAGAAATAATTATTATTATATTTGATGCGGGCTCACAAATCATCAAAGAATTTTAAAACTAGAAGGTGAATATTTAATAAGATATGTTACTTATTAAGTCTTAAAGTGTCTTGCCACAGATACTTATTAATCATCTTTATAGAAGAAAGCTAACAGATACCACCTCAATCAAATGATCAGTTAATTCACCAGTAATGGGACAAAAGACACAAGGTACTTCCTGAGAATAATGAACTATTTTGTATTTCTACTAAAAATGATAATAGTGTAGGAATATCAAATCAAAATCAATAAAAAGTCAATAAAATAACTAGTCTATACTTTTCACAAACATTAAAGTCATGAAAGACAAAAGAAAAACAGTGAAATCTGCTCTAGATCAAGACTAGATTTGAGTATTAAATCCAATGTACTTTCCCAGGTCAGAAAAACTAACATATACATATACATAAAATATATGTATAACATATACATCACTTGATCACTTGACATCCCATTATTCATCAATTTGCTCAAGTGGGCACCAGTAACATTTCCATTTGACCCTATCACGTGCCAGTGTAGCCCAATGGCATCTGGTTGCTTCAGGAATATATATTCCTATAAATTATACTATTAAAGCAACTGCCAACGTTTGAAATCATGTCTGCTATTACTCATTATACATACAATTCTTTACATAGCTACTACAATATTTGCTACATATTTACTATACCAAATATAACGCCATACATATTATAATAAAATAGTGTTGCATTATGATGGAGAAAAGTTTTCCTTGATTTTCTAGGATCCCTGCCTGGGTCTGAAAATTCACATGGAGAAGAACAGGCTAACCAAAGAAAAACACAAAATTGTATTGCATTGCTATACATGGGCTCCCTTCACAAGAGAATGAAACCTTAGATAACTGAAGGTATTTCATGTACCTTGTAGAAAAACAATCTGACCAAGAATTGGCAAGAAAAAAAAAACTTGACCTAGGATAGTAAATGCTGAAGATGGATCTGGAAAGAAGATAATTATTAGTTCTTCAAAACTGATACAAATTTCTTAATCCCAAGCTCCCTACTGAAAACAGCATTTTCCTTCCTTTTTAATTTGAGCCTCATTCACATAGAACATTTATTTCCTGCTTTTAGGAAAGAAGGCAAGATGGAGAATAAGGTAAGTTCTGAGTGGCATCCTCCATATGCCAGTTCCTTCAAGAGGCCCAGTATGTCACGTGTCATATTTCAGGGTCCCTGAACTCCATTGATGTTGATCGAATTTTCCAATTTATATGACTGTATCCCAATTTTATTAGTGAAAATTTGGGGGGGGGTTGCTTTGTATATTTGTAAAAAATAATCAGAGAAGCATCTGGATGAAAAGGTGACAGTAAACTCTCAAACAGATTTAAAAAGTTCTGAATCTGGAATAAGTTTAATCACTATGCTACTTTTAAAACATTTTGCAACTATTAAATTATTTTACTATAGGAATTTAATTATTTTAACATGCTCTTAATGGGTAAAAATTTAGAAAACAACAGAAAATTCAACTGATACAATTTTATGCCAATATGGATTAACATCAACAAAACTCCACTCTTTCTCTATAGTTTCAGTTGAGGGCTTCCTGGAGGAAGAAGCCAACTTAGAGAGAGAGTTCTGATTAATTTCTTCCCTGTGTGGCTCTTCCAGAAGCTTTCAACTTGCATGCAGTTGGAAGAGGCAGACTATTCTCTGTGGGGGTAAATTTACATTAAAGTAAATGTTAAAGTAACAAAGCATTTGTCTGTGAAGGGCATATGGTAATTTCTAACATCCCAAATGTACAAGAAAATGCAGATTTTGAACTTAGGAAATTGCTATTAAGGGGGCAGATAGGTGCAAGAAATGTCAACTTAAGAACATAAAATTTCAGGGTAGGTGGACATTTGGCCCTTTACAGCTCTTGTGGTTAGTCTGGTGTAGAGGTGGTTGGAATGTAAATGGGAGACAGCATGAAAGTGGATTTATTCCTGAACATGTGGGTTCTTGAGATTTGCATGAAAGATATACTTAAGAAGTTGAAATTTATTTAGAAACGTAGACGCTTAAGAAGTTAAAATTTATTGTACAGTTTAAGTCCCTGGCTCCAGGCCTCTCCTGTGACCTGTCCACAACACCATGAGCTCTATTCCTTGATACCCCCTCAAAGCTATGACCATGTCCTGCTCCCTCGCTGTCGCTGCTTTCTAGTCCATAACTTCTGGGAGGTCTTGACCTTAGGCCATTCTCTCCCGAGGTAGTCATTGCAGATCTGCAGTCTGCAACCCTGTCACTTGTCTCCTTGTTGGGGTTTGCTGCTCTATAAACTGTCATGAGCCTCTCTAGGATTATACTCCAGAGGCTCTCTGTCCAATGGGCTTTCTTTAGTCTCTGGTTGCTGCCATATTCATGTGAGTGAGATCACTTTTTGTCCTGGGCATAGCTATTGACATGGCATTGACTGGCCCAGGACTTCTTTTTTGTCTTTTGCTATCTCCCACCTCAGTGATCCCACTACCTATTGTGAAAGGAGGCCTTTTCAGAGTTTGAGATTTAAAATGACCTATTGTATTAACTTGTTCACCTTCCACCTCCAACATAGCTGAACAAGAATTTTCATGGTGCAAAAAGTTAAGGTTATTTTTTTTCATAGTTTTCTCAAAACCTTTCATAAATTTACCTCTTCTGTGTTCAGTTTTATTCCACAAGTTTAAAAGAATAATCTCAGAAGACAATGGTGTTACTGTCAGTTTCCATAAGCGAAGCAAATGTGTAGGTTCTAAAGCTTCTCTGTCAAGGAGAATGGTCCTCTACTAGGTAAGGCTATGTATTAATCAGTATTACACTTAGTATTAAATATATATAGTTATACTTAATATTCAAGCTAAGTATTAAAATGCAAGAGTGTAGCAAAATCTGTCTTGTCATTTTAAATGTGTTTAAACATCTAAACCTAGTGAAATACATTTTAGACCTAATTAAACACTAAACCTAAGAAAAACATACTTGCAAACTAAAAGGTACTCCTAGATCATTCATAAGACAACAATTTCAGATATCAAAATCATTGTTGTGTGAAGTCATAGTGTAGTGCATTCCATAGGTGGGAATTACTCAGGTGCTAGCTACATGAGAGTTAAGCAGACAGTTTTCAAATCTTTAAAATTGTATATAAAGTTGTTTGATGTCTCAGAGACAACTTTCTGAAATGATATTCAAAATTTTGGTGTTAGAATTTATAGGAATATAAATTAAAGTTTGTCTGTGAAATGTTTATTCCTTTTTGCCACTTACAGGTCAATTAGATTAAAGGCATGGTGATGAGTGGAGAGTTTTGTTGGCGACATGCTGACAGGTTGGACAGTAGTGAATGTATGTCCTCAAAGCAATGGTCTTTGAGAGTGTACATTCTATCATGTCTAAATGGTCCCAAGAAAGTTTTTATAGAAAAGATACATAGAAAAAGACATCACTTGTTACTTGTTTTCCCATTGTTCATCGATTTTGCTCCAGTAGGCGCCAGTAATGTCTCCATTCAGTGGGAATGAGGTCCATTACTGTTACTGATTTTGGCATATTGAGTACACCACAGATAGCTTGCCAGGCTCTGCCGTGGCTCTGGGTTCATCCCAGAAGGCCCGGTCTTTTTCTATGTCAGACCATCAACCATCCAGGGCCCATGGGGCAGATCCCTCGGGGTGTAGAAAAGCCTGTCTCCTGTCGGCCACCTGCCAACACAGCCGGGCACCACAGCCACACCCTCAACACCTCTAGGGGCAGGAAGGAAAAAAAGATACATAGCAAAGTTTGTTTTTTAATTAGGAAGGATGGGTGAACCCAGAATGAACAATAAGATCCTATGAACTGACCTCTATGACAATTCATCTCATCTTCAAACTGAAACAAAGTGAGAGTTAGAATTTTGAAAGGTAAACTAAGGACCAGGTTTAGATTTTATGACAATATACACACATAGAGATTGCTGATAATTTAAGGGCTTCCATTTTATAATTTTATGTATATATATCCATGGTGTTTGTAAGTGAGATATATTGAATATTTGCTCTTTTTTCATATAACAAATTGAAAAGGATGATTACACAGAGTAGATCCTGTCTAAATGCACCATTCAATGTACCATCGTAGGCACTGGGGTTAGTCAGCAATCAAAGAGAGACAGAGAGAGATAAGAAGTTTTGAACACAATAGAGTAAATATAATTTAATACTTGATTTTCTTTTGCTTAAATTATAATGAAATGATTTTTATGTAGTTAAATATTGAATTTGTTAATTTTTTGAAAACTATTGTAACAGTTACAAAACAAATGTTTTAGAGAATCAGTATAAAATTGGAGTTGATTTCTCCATAATTATCAGAATTATTTACACTTGAGGACTTCATTAAGTAAAACTGAAATAAATGGAAGGTCTTGGATTGTTGGCTCAGAAATCAGCCTCGAAAAACGCACCCTGTTGATGTCTGTCATGCTTAGAGCTTTCAGGAGATGACTCAGTTCTTTTAAAAATAGTTTCTTTTTATGTGTTCTTTGTAAATAGTTTTAAATAGTAGTAAATATCTATGAATGTTTCATTCATTGATTATGATACATTTAACCATTTCTCTATTGCTTGATCATTACTTTCAAGTTTTGTCCTTATAAACAGTGCAGAATAATTCTGAATATAAATCATTAATACCATTATTTCCTTACAATATGAATCAAGAAATATGTTAGTAATGTTAAACATTTCCTTTGTACTTCCCAATTGACTTCTGCAAAGATTATATTTATATCCAAGAAAGTATAAATAAATGTGTGAATCTTCCTTACCATGAGCATTGAATTAAAATTTGAAAACAAACTAATAAATATTTGGCAATTTTATGGGTTAAAATATATTTTGCTAAGATTTCAATTTTTATTTTTGTTATGAGGGTTGGACTTTAAAAGTTTGTTAAAAATCTTCATTCATTTCATTTTGTGAATCATTGTCTTACCTTTCTACTGGTAAGTTAGTTATTGTGCATTTTTTGAAAATACTATGTGAGGATGACAATGCTTTAACAAGCTAATTTAAACATAGAAAAAATATGAAAGGTAAACTAAGTTCATTTCTCTACTCTCTCTCTCACACACAGACATACAGAAACAGACACACACACATACACACACAGACACACACACACACCCTTATACATGCTCAAGAACAAGACAGAAAATCCATGCCCTGATTAAACTTCATCCTGATTTCAATTTGATTTTTATAGTATTATAAGTAAATGATTGCCAAAAATATATCAAATGTTTCACTGATATTTTGGTACATACTTTAAGGGTGATACAATTTATAAAGGCCTTTCAGGAACAAAGTAATCAGAAAACAGTTGAAAATTATACTGTCAGAAAAATATAGAGACATTTATATTTAAAAGTCTAATTTAAAAATTATTTTCCCAACTCTAAAAAGAGAGTTTATGTGTATAGGAATAAGCAAGTTTTGGGGCGGAGCGATAGCCCAGCGGGTAGGGCATTTGCCTTGCACGTGGCTGGCCTGTGCGGCCTGAGTTCGATCCCGGCATGCCATATGGTCCCCGAGCACTGCCAGTAGTAATTCCTGAGTGCAGAGCCAGGAGAAATCCCTGAGCATTGCCGGGTGTGACCCAAAAAAACAAACAAAAAAAGAATATGCAAGTTTTGTGGTGTATTAGGACCTTACAGCAAGTACTACATGTTGGTGTAATGTGAACAAATAATTTAAATATTATAAGTGCATCTATAAATGAGTAATTAACAGATCAGTTACAAAATGAGCCAAAATATATGTTTTTAGTCAATTACCTTTCTGATATTAGATTGCCTTAACAGATGGTGAATTGCCTTAAGCAATAGGGCTATACCTGTTTTTCAACCATAGAGGGGGAAAATTTGGGTAGCAGAGAGATGAGTTAACATCCTGTTAATTACTTAATTACTCACTAAAGCAACTCTTACTTCCATGATTCTTAAATCCTATGAAAGAAAGTCAAAATTGTATATCATCTGTGAATCCAGAAAGGAATGATTGTACATCATCCCAGATTTCAGAAAGGAATGAAAGGAAAAAAACAGTCACTGGGTAACAAATGAAAATTATGATTTCAAGTCTGAGTGAAGTCAATAGGTTAAGGGAGGAATGTAAAAGAGAGCGTAATAAAAGTATTCAAAAAACACACTTCATATAAGAAACCTGAGCATCAGAAGCTCATACTTTAAATTTTACTGAAATAATTTAGGTCAATTTATAGCATTTTGTGTGCACTGTGTTTGTGCATGTGTGAGTATTTTATAATGAAATCATAGATGTGAGTTTTGATACTTGGCCAAAATGTTAACAAAAGAAAATGTTAGTAAAGTGCATTACATTCATATTTGAGTTGAGGTCTGTTATGGCTAATAAGAACCTTCAAGAATTACAAAAACGTTTCATTATTAACCCTCACCATGTAAACAGCTGCCTTGATTATGTTCTAGAGAATAGGTATAAACCAGGTAAGACTCGTCCTCTAAACTTCATAACTAATACATTAGCTGCATTCATGTTTCCAGCCAAATTAATCAAACAGATATATAAACTATTTAAGACGTTTGAGTGGGAGAGGCAGAGCCACTCTTTCTAGGCTCAGTCTGCCAAAAACCATTGGAGGCGTCTCTTTTTTTCTAATATTAGATACTACAATTGGACCTCCGCCTCCGATCTCCAGATAACTACTCAGTAGGCCGGTTTTCTCTCCGCTTATGTGAAGATAGAGGAGAACAGGATTTGTGACACTCTGGGATTTTGCCAGAATTCAGTGGGTGGTAGGACCAAGGCTGAAGGCCAAGTGACAAATCCACAAGATAGCTGCACAAAACATGCCCGCAGACTTTTGTTGATTCAAGTGTCATATTATTTTTTTTTTCTGAGCGTGGGGGTAGAGAGGAAATAATCTACTTTTTTGAAAGTGTCTCTCAAAAAAAATGGTTCCAAGTTGAGGCTGGAATACTGTGAGGAGGGGGAAAAAAACTAAAATAAAGAGCTGAGCTGTAGTTCATTAACTTTAATTGGTTTTTTGTTGCCTCTCTCCCTCAGGTTTTCTGGATCTTTCAGCCATCGCCTCCCCCAACTCTCTGCTTCCCCTTCTTCTACCTCTCGCCTCCCTCCCCCTCCAATCTGGCTTCCCTCCTTCCTGGCAGCATTTTTAGCTTTAATTTGATAGTAAAAAACGAATCCAAAGTTACAGAATTCTTCAGATTCAACTTCTTTGAAAGAAAAGAAGTTTTTGAAGAAAGAATAGATATCTCAAGTTTAATTCAGCCTTCCTTCAAAGGCAGGCGACTGGGAAGGGGAGAGGTGGATACTCTGGAAGCAGGAAGTCATCGGTTGAAAAGTATCCTTGATAGGTTTTACTTTGCTAAGACACTGCTCTGGACCCTGGTGAGAAAAAGAAAACAAAACTAAGTCCCCATATTAGTTGAATCTAATTTATTGGAAAGAGAAGCAATAACAGATGAACAACCTATCTATTAAAACCTGTGAGTGGAAAAATAATGAACACAGAAATAATTTGAAATGCTGGGTGCGGCTTTAAAGATTTGCTCAATTAAGTCAATTGAGGAAGATAACTGAGGAAGTTAAGGCAAGTTAGGAAGTACTCTAGCAGAAATATAAAGATAATCAGAGTATAACTCTATGTGACCTTTGAAAGAATAGTTTATAAGGGGATGGGTAATAAAGCCAATATATTTGACAGGAGGTAAGGAGGCTATGGGAGAAAGTAAATTTAAAAATAGCTGAAAGGTATGAAAACCAGTTGGGCAATTTTTATATTTTAAATTTAGAGATTAAATTTTGTATAAGAAATTAAATTTTGTATAAGAAATCTATAATAATCATGAATTTACAGCTTCTGAATGGTAATTGTATATACACCCCCTAAGCCTTTAATTTGGAGTACAGGGATTTCCCCGTCCCAAAGTTCCTATTTCTGTCATCACACCTAAAAGTCATTTCATTGTATAGCCCTAAGTCAAATATTAAATGCTAATTTATATTGAGGGTTAAGAAGTGTAGCTGTTCTCTGTATTTCTTCATATTCTTAATTTGCATGTTCTAATTCACCTTAAATTAATTTTCCTAACAAAGTGAATTTGCATGCTCATAAAGCTCCTTCACCATGTACTTCTGATGCATTCCTTAGAATTAGAATGAAATTAGTTCAAACAAGATGCAGGACTGTTTATATTTATCTATATTAATATATAATAAATGATCCATGTGAAATATGTGCCTGCTTTTATATTAATATGTGTATATCTGCTTGGATAGTATGCATACGTATCTATTTATATTAAAGAGGTGTGTGTGGTGTTTGTGTCTGTCTGTGCCCATATCTTCACCCCATGAAAATAGGACTTATGGGATTTCTCATCCTCTATATTTGATATTTAAAATGTGCTCTCAAGAAAAATTTAAGCACCTGCCTATTTCAGACATATTGAGAACTCCCCACATATACAGATTCTCTTTTAAACCAAAGCAAAAACAGAAAGGAATGCAAAATTAGTTTTAGGTCCACTGGATGATTTCCATTATCCTTGACTTATTTTAAGCTCAAGGCACACACAAGTGCTAATTTTCATCACTAATGTAGTACAACCTGATCTACCCAGGCAGAATTGCACCTAAGCCTCAGACTTAATTCAGTGCTTCCTAATAGAAGTGGGAGCCAATTTTGGAAGAGAAAAGTTTTGGAGAAATAAAATACTGCAATAATGACCGTGCAAAGTATATTTTCCTAAAGCTATGAAAACTGTTTTCTAGCCTAAGTATATGATGATTGGATGATATATGATGTTTATTTTACTTCCCTGATTCTTGGTGTTCTCATGCACACTAGCAATATAAGTATGCTATATTAATGAATTTAGAAAACCTGAATGGTATCATTAAACTTACATGGATTCCAATGAGATTTAAATAGATTCGTGACTACTAAATTCAGACCCTTCAACTATTCTTGATGAACATAGAAGGACTGGTGTGATAGTATAGTGGGGAGTGTGCTTGCCTCACATATGGCTGACCCAAGTTTAATACCCTGAATACGGAACCAGGAGTAAGTCCTGCACAACTTTGACCCAAATAAAAATAAAATACAGGTTAAGAGTACAATTATTCCTGGTAGAAATAGATCACTATCACTATCACTATCACTATCTTCCCGTTGATCATCTATTTGCTAGAGCGGGCACCAGTAATATCTCTGTATGTCCTGTCTCATGCTAGTAGAACCCAAAGGCATCCGCTTGCTCCAGGAACATAAAGCGCCTCAAGCCATTATATTAGGTCATGGAAATGACCTAATATAAAAGTTACTGGGGGCGGGCGATAGCCCAGCGGTAGGGCATTTGCCTTGCGCGGCTGGCCTTTGCCAGCCGGGTTCGATCCCCGGCATCCCATATGGTCCCCGAGCACCGCCAGGAGTAATTCCTGAGCGCAGAGCCAGGAGTAACCCCTGAGCACGCCGGTATGACCCAAAAAGCAAAAAAAAAAAAAAATGTTACTGGTATTTGGCATATCAAATACGACACGAGCGGCTTGCCAGGCTTGCCGTGTGGGTGGCATACTCTTGTAGTCACCTCTAAATAAAGCAATTATTGATGAACTCCGCGCGGCTGCTAGTGGCCGTGCAAGCTGGGCTTTGATAGTCTGGTCTGCTGGGTGGAGTTGTGACGAGAAAGAAGTCCGGATGTGGAAAACAGCAGCCCCCATGGAGTTGGTGGAGGGGGGGGGGTCTTCTGGCTTGTTGTGAGGCTCTGCTGGGGTGGCAGGCCAGGGCTAGAACCCGCCATGACTCCCAGGCTCCTCATGAGCAGCTGGGCACTGGAGAGCAAGGAGCAGCTCTGCCCCATGTTTGAGAGTCTCTGGTTCAGCATACCTGGGCCGGATTGAAAAAAAAAAACTGCTGCAGGGTGGGTGTCGATGATCTGGGCTATGATAGTCTGGTCTGCTGGGTGGAGTTGTGACGAGAAAGAAGTCCGGATGTGGAAAACGGCAGCTCCCATGGTAGAAATAGATATTTTGTGATAATCGATTTAGCCCAAGGGCATCTGCTTGCTCCAGGAACATAAAGAGCCTCAATCCATTCCGAATGAGGTCTATAATTGTTACTGGTATTTGGCATGTCAAATACAACACGGGTAGCTTGCCAGGCTCTGCCGTGCATGTAGCATACTCTTGTAGTCATCTCTAAGACCAGCATTTATTGATGAACCACACAGCGATAGGCTGGTCTGCTGGGTAATTTGGAAAAAAAACAACTTAATTTGGGAAAAAAAAACAAAGCAAAGAGTGAATTTATTTTTTAAAGAATGAATCAAGAGATCTAGGAAGAATGAAATTAAACTAAAATTCAATAATATAATATAAAGGTGAAGGTACTCAAACTAACTTGGATGCTGAGAGCAGAATAAGAATAGAAGTCCGAATAGTTAACACTTTGAAACAAGAAAATGGTAAAAGTAATGTGAAGCAAAACGCATGTAGGTTCACTGGGTGAGAACCTGAGAACCCCCCACACTGAGATTAGTGCCCTTATCGTTAAGAAAAGCGAGATACAAGAAGCTCTCTACCTTATTCAGAAAACGCCTGACTGGAAAAGGGGCAAGCTTTGCAACCCCTGTTCTGAATGATAAAGCACTAATATGATAACGAAGCTCTCTGAATGCTAGAAAGAAGAATTTGCCCCAAACTGAATATGTTCATCTTTACCTTGCACATCAAATTCATCAGAGCTACAATAAATCAGTGAAAATAGCCATTGTTGTAACCCACCCAGTATATGATATTCTTTATTTTTTTATAGCTGAGACACTTCCATTGCCATATCTCCATCTTGTATCAGAGTCGTTGTACTGTGTTTTGGGAATCAAAGAGGAAGGAAAGTTAGCAGGGAGGGAGAGACTATAAAATTCGGATTTTAAAAGATACAGGAAATGGAAATAAAGGAAAGTTGAGAAGAAATTTCTAGAGAATGGTGCTACAAAGAATCACTTTTTGTAGAATGTATCTGTTTCTGAATAGAGGAAATAACAGCAAAAGGCATTGTAACCTTTTGTTGGTGAAGTGGCCACAGAAGAGAGTGCTGCTACTCTTGTGAGACCCAAGTGGCCTGTTGCATTCTTGGCAATAAAGTATCTGGGGAGAGCAAGAGGAATTCTTTTTTTTTTTCTTCTCTGGTTTTTGGGCCATACTCGCCCAAGGGCCATACCCAGAAGAACTCAGGGCTGGCTTCTGGCTCTGCTCTCAGGGATCACTCCTGGTGGGCTCAGTGGACCATTCATTGTGTAGAAATGGAACCCGACTTTCTGCGTGCAAGGCAAGGGTCCTACCCCCTATTCTATAGCCCTGGGCTGGGGGAATCAGAACTAATTCTGCAAGAACTCTTAGAGGGCTCTCACACAGCTAGCTCCTGAGACTGCCTGAAGTGACTGGGTCTGAGTGATAGCATGGAGAGTAGGGCATTTGCCTTGGCATGCAGCTGACCCAGGTTTGACCTCTGGCATCTCATATGGTCCCCAGAGGGCAAAAGGAGCGATTCCTAAGCACAGAGCCTGGAGAGCCTGAGCACCTCCGGGTGTAACACCCCCAAAATACAGAGAAAGAGGTGATCCATGGAGATGCTGAGGAGACCAGTTGTGGGGAGAGCAAGTATTGGGGAATTCAGACCACTTGGCTGCATGCAGGGCAAACATCTGGCATCCTATACTATATATCCTCTTGGCAGAGCTGGTTTTATTGGCCTTTCAAAGTTCCAGACTTGGAATCTTGCTCTGCATTTGAATTCACTGTTAGGGCATTACCAAGGGAAAGGCCTTTAAGCTTTCTTAGTCTTCTTTCTGGTTTATCAGGTCCCTGATGAAGTTTCTTCTGCCTGTCCCCTGGCATCATCCAGACTTCTCAGGCCACATTCAGCCTGAATATCTCCAGAGACCTTGTGCCTTTTGAGCTGCAGAAACTCCTTTTCAGATCTTGTCTTGGTATATTAATGGCCAGTAATGTCTCTCCCTCCCTCCACTACACCTTGAGTATCTACTCTCCAGTGAAGGAGAGCTAATAATTAGCTAAAGAAACATCAAAATTAGCAAAGTACTGTGTCCAAACCCAAGATACTTGGATGATTTCTCTTCTTCTACAGTACTTCTTTCCCTGGACAAATGGCACATAATTGCCAGAATTAATGTTTATTCTATAACTATTTGGTATAGAAATGATAATAGGTCAATGCTATGAAAATTTGAATAATTGCCCAGATACTTTTCAAAATAATCTTCCATGCTACCATCTCTGTAAATCAACCCCTCCTAGAATTTCCTTGGTCAATCACGCTAAATTTTGTCTATTTTATTTTTTAAAGTTTACTCTTAGTGTCTTTGATTTTTTTATAGTCTTGCTTATCTTTCTTATTTCAAATCAGCTGATACTTTATTTCATAGTTATGTGCTTCAAGATTCTGTATAATGATGACATTCTCTTGATCAATTAACTATACTTTCCCTGAAAAAATGACCTATTTTGCTTCCTTTTTAGAGTCTTTGACTTCAAAGTGGTATCATTGACATAAAACAGTAAACCTTGCTTTCCTCAGGTTCAATTTTCATGGAAAGCTTTCTTTCTATCCCTTCCTTCTCATTCTACATGTGCCATTACCAAACTGAGTCTTCTATAGGCAACACTTTACTGAGCTTTGTGTTTATATCCATTCGGCCATGCTGTGTCTTTTAATTGTATAATTTTGCCCATCAACATTTAAAATAATTACTGAGAATATAGACGTTCCCATTGGTGTTTTTGTACTTTCTTTTAATCTTCCTGTCTCTTTCTATCTCTTCCTTTGTAGTTGTTTTCTGTAGTGATAAGTTGAAATTCCTTCTCCTTACCTTTTGTGTATGTATTATAGGTTTTTATTTTGTGGCATATAAAAAATTATTTTAGAGCTACCACAATCAGCTTTAGCCTGTTAAGGTGATTGAAATTCTTACAGTGCCCTCAGTGCCTCAGAATGGAGGGTTTTGGGGGACACACAGATCAGCCAGGCTGATTAGAAGCTAAACTCAGAGGCAGCAACAGAGGCCTTACGTAGTTAACCTTCTAATGGAATGACTAGGAGACGGGATATTTTTCCTGCTCTCTCCATGCTGAACCCATAGCTTCCTGGAGGTAGGGTGGGTTTACCTGTTTTAATTTAAAATTTAGTTTTTTTTCTATAAACTTGTGTTCATCGTGACTTCTAGCCCCATTAGCTATCAGGGATTTGGGAAGCTAGCCTTTGGTTGGGAGCTGTAAGAGTGGGGTCTTAGACGTATGGACAAACTCATAATAGTGATTTGATTTTATTATTGGAGGAAACCAAAGGGAATATGCTAGGGAGATGGCCATTAGCTTCTCTGCTCTTTGGAGAGGATTACAATCAGCCCTTGGATGCATGATAAATTGGATTCCAGACTTTCAGGAAGCCACTGAAGTATATAATCAAATTATTTTTAGGGAAAGACTGAGAGAGGCACTTTTGCCTGCTCCTTGTGTGCTGAGCTTGTGCTTATTCTGCGCTTGCTGCAGTCCTGCGGGACTCCTGAATGCAAGCCCTGATGACCATCCGAAGCTAGGTGATATGGAGCCATCCTTCAGGAGGCAACCTCAAATGCCAGCATGCTAAGAACACAGCCAAATTCCAGAGTGATGCCAGCAAACTCTGTCACTGAATCATGCCCGAAAGAGAAGCACCCATCATCCTTCCAGCATTTCCTGGAAGAACACAGTCAGACACAGCAAATGATTGCAAATTTGTTTCTGTTTTCTGTGTGCTTGCTTTTCGGGATCACACCAGGTGGTGCTCAGAGGCTACTGTAGGTTCAGTGCTCAGGGTTCACACCTGGCTGTGTGCAGTGGACCATGCAATAGTAGGGATTAAACCCAGACCTCCTACAAAGACAACACAGGTCTGTGCTTCAACCCATTGAACTTCTCTCTGACTCAATGATGGCAAATCGGAAATGAAATCTGTCATCGACTCAAAGTTTACGCGTATTCCTCTTTCAGGGAGACAGAGGAAAATGAGACCATTCTGCCCAAAGTCCTGGGGTGATCACTCTGCCCAGCATTTACACACCTATTCAAAATGCTCTCTTTGCTTTTTATACTGCAGAGGACTTCAAAAATACAAACCTCATTGATTTGCAGAACTAGCTACTTTGGCCCACATCTGGGATAGGCCAAATCTTAAAATCTTGCAGTACTGCATAAAATCTTAAAATTTGCAGTACTGCATATGCAGTTCAAACCCTTCTCTTAAGTAGAGGCTAAGAGGCTGAGTTACCTCCACATTCCTTAGGGTCTGGCCAGAGTGTGTCTCAGCCTACCTATTTCATTGCGGGAGTTTTCTTATTTTTCCAGACGGCAGTAATCAGGTAGATAATTTATGAATCATTTCCAAGATAATTTCTCTTTGTGCACTTTACTGCTGGGTGCCTGAGTGAGGAAGAACGTTCAGGTACCTCCTTCATAACCATTTTTTATTCCTCCTCAGAGGTGATGATTCTCCGAGCCTGTTTCTCAGTCAGAGAGTTTCTGATTGTGTTCCTTTAGTCAATTTATGTGCCATTTAAAAAAAATGTGATACACACATTTTTGCCTCCATAAACCAAGTATTGCAAACAAAGTTATTTTTATGTCAACAGATACATTGTAAAGCAAGATGCTAATGTATTTAAATAAAAATATTAAGAAAAAAACAGTGAGTCCCTTCCATAATTCACAGCCCAGTTGAGGAGATAAGATTGTTACAAAATGTTTATGCTACAAACAGGTTCTTTCCTAACATTTGCTTGCTGGACCTGAGCAAAAAGCACAAATGAGGGCCCACACCATATGTTTAAATAGTTAAAAGTTACACATTAAGACATGCACAGTTGAATACAGTGTTTTATTTTTCTAATTTGCAAATATAAAAATATACCTTTTGTGACAAGGACTACCAGGTTCAAGTTTAGAAATCCTGGAATCTTTGGAGTTCTGGCTGAAAAATAAAATCATCAAAGAAATTACTGTCTACTAGTTTGGGAAATAATACAGTAGGTGAGATGCTTGCCTTGCCCATGGCCAAGCCAGATTTGGCCTCCAGCACCCTATATGGTTCCTCTAAGTCCTTTTTGGTGTGATCCCTGAGCACAGAGCCAGGAGTAATGCTAAGCACAACCAAGCAAGGCCCAAAACTCCAAAACTGTAATTAATTTAAAAGAAGTTACTCTTTATTCCTAGGGTTCAGCTATTTTCTTCCATATCCTCAGCTCTTTATTGTATACTGTTGGGCCTTTAGCACATGCTTTTTTGACACCAGAGGAAGTAGATCTAATCTTAATTATACCCCCTTCATACCTCAGACCTGGTGGTACACTATCCAGTTTTGTAGACTAATGTAAGACATAACAATCTAAGCAAAAGCCCTAGATAATATTTGGGAAAGGAATTGGGGTAGGGAAGTTCTGAATACTAGGTATCCATAGCATAGTTTAGGAAGGAAGGGATGTGGGGTGTTGGTGTTTGGGTATCACATCTTTGGACCACATGGATCTCTTCTCAACAGCAGCTTTTTTCTTTCTTTCTTTTTGTTTGTTTGGGGGCTACACTTAACTGTGCTCAGGCTTACTCTCGACTCTGCTCTAGAGTAAAAGCAAAGAGGCAATTGGGAAACCTTGCCGCCGGGTATCAGGGTTCAAACCCAGGTCACGAGCATGCAAAGGCTACCCAATGTACCCTCACTCTAGCCCCCAGAGACTTTTAAATCTCTCATAGGTCTGAGGGTTCCAGTAACTAGAGTTATCTTAAAATGAAGCCACAAAAGGTCAGCACATCTTGTGAAAGAGAGAGCACATTATTATGCAGAAGTGGGGAAGTTTTCAGAGAAAAGACAGAATTTGAGTTGGGTCTTACAGCAGGAGTGGGTGATTGCTAGGCAGAGAAAGGAGGGAAGGGCATTCCAGGAAAAGAAACGGCATATGGAAAAACACAGTGTCTGAGGAGTGGCATATTCAAAGAAAGGCAAGAAGCTCCTTGTGGCTGGAGCGTAGGGGGCATGTGGGAGACAAGAGACGGAAGTGGGGTTTGCTGGGGGTGAGGTTGTGGCAACTTTCATCATGATAAATGCTCCCTCAAAGGACCCTGAAGGTTTTGCAATGGTGGCAGGGTATACCTTCGCTATTGTGATTTTTGAGAAAATGACTGGTGGGGGGACAGTGGGACCAGAGAGCAACTAATCAAAAGACAGTTGCGTGCAGAAAACAGTGAAGCTCAAGGCCATTACTTCAACACTGAGCATCCACACATGACCGTTCTTAGTTGCCTCTAGCTTGCAGCAGAAATTAATAAGAGATAGGAAGAAGAAAGAGCAAGATTTCAAATAAAGTCAAAGTTAAGTCAGAGTGGTGACAAAGCGGACAGGGATTATAAAATAGAGATGCTTTAGTGGAATTCAGTAGGTCAGACTGACAAAGGCAAGCGCAGGTCTGGAGATGACACAGGCTTTGAGCTGCTTATGATACGGTCAACTGAGGTGAGACTCTAAGGCAAGGCGCAACTTTCTGCAGTTGACAAAGTTCATTTCATTTCTACAACAATATCCTCTACAAAAATGCATGACAGTTGTCGACTCTTCAGAAATCTTCAAAATTTCACAATTTTTCTTTTGCATTTTAAAGCTTCTCTGTCTTTGTCCCTGATAAGTTATTATCAGTTTTTGTCTTTGAATACTCATAGCTCATAAACGAAATACAGCTCAAATCAGTCTAAATGTTACAATTGCATGACTAAACAAGACCCTGAAGATAGTCAGTGTGTCCTTTCAATTCAAACTTGTAAAATCAAGGAGGAACTCAGTTTCTTCTCTGAATTTAAATGGTGATAGCTCATCATTAGAATGGTCAAAATTGGTCACAATTAGAAGGTGTAACTACTACAAGTCTACAAAAGAAAACTTAGGTTGTCTTTAAGTGGTGCCAATATTTGGTTTATTTTCATCTTTCTATTGATTATTCTTATTCCTGAAATGCTTTGTTGTTTTTTATTATCCTAGAACACAAAAACCAGTCACAAAAGCTTCCATGACAATTTCTGTGCTTGAAATACAAACGCAAAAATACAACTCAGTCATTCACATGTCTTCCTCTCATTTCTTTCTAAGCCTTTGACTAGATTTATTTATTTTTTCATTTTTATTTTTTAAGGCATGGTGGCTTACAACACTGCTTATAAGAGAGATTCAGATATACAATGTTCTGACACCGATCCCATCATCGCCGTCAACTCTCCGCCCATGTCCCAGTTCCCTCCCAGCCCTCAGTATACCTCCTTAGCAGGCAAATTTTTTAAATTTGCTTATTGAAGTTTGTGCCTCTCCAGAAGAAACTTTTGCAGCCAGCTCAGTTCCTCGAAGAATGACTGAATAGACTGACCTAGAAAAAGCTCTGCATGTTTGGCCAAGCTCTGGAAGCAATCCTGGAGCAGGTACCAGGCAACTCCCAGAGCCACAGTAAGGGGCAAGAGAGGCAGCTGAGATGGCCTTTATGGAATTCTAAATGTGTGCCTCTCAAAATGTCAGTCTGGTTCCACTCAGTGAGTACTAAACACACAGGCAACAGCAACAACATTAAATATGATAAAAACAGTTATCAGCCTGGTAAGGAAGCTAGCAAGGAGTGGGATCTAGCTATACCAGCACTGATTGCGTTCTGCTTAATAGAAATATTTTTGTTTTAGTTTTAACAACTTGAGTTATGTAGATATTTGTGATTGCCAAATACAAAAACAATAGGGAAAGTCTTTCTTTAAAAACAAAACAACAACCAGAAAAAAGCACTTTCAGGCATATATTCAAAACCAAAATAGTTTTAAAGAGATTGTTTTAAAGCCTAATGTCTTTTTCCCCAATTCTATAAACATATTAAGAATATTCTCATGACTTTAAAAGTATTGTATTCCTCCATATTTAGGTTACTAATTAATTCAAGTGTTTTTTTTTAATTCCAATAAAGACATATTTTCAGAAAAGACCTCAATTATTTGCTCTTCCTTAATGTTTTCCATTGCAAGGATTAGAGGTGATAAATCACATTCAGTTTATCTCCTACGGTTTCTTCTAGCACATTGTCAACTCCCCTCTCACCCTCATGTGACACCCCCTGCGTAGTAACTGCATATGGGACAGTGTAAAGGCTGTGGATAAGTGACACTATTAGCACAGTGTGGTGGCTTTGATGTGTAGCTCTCGGCAGGGTTGCCAGAAGAGTGACAGACTCCTGCTCTAATGCAGAGACCATTTCTCATTTACTCGGTTCACTTCTAATAGTCGTACATTACCATTAGCCAGCACAAAGCAGACAGACATCATGGCTGAAAATCTCAAATCTTTGGGATTAGTTTATTATTTTAAGTGCCAGCTTTCTGCACACAATTACCCTTTTATTAAAACTAAAGACAAGTATTTGTGACAAAGAAAAACATTGAAATGTACAATAAATATCCAATGAGGCCACCATTTTCACTTTAATTCGATTGAAAACGGCCACTATAACCCACACCACCATCATTACTCTCCACCCAGCAGTAGAAGTCCAAAAAATTCCATTCGCTGTGTAATTTTTCTAAGGCAAAGCTGCCCTTATCTCTCTGCATTCTAGTATTTTATAAGTTTAGTTTTGCCATTTCTAAGCCTCAAGTATTTCACTGTTCCCAAACACGAACAACAACAGCAAAAATGAATAATTTTGTATCTAAAATTGATCCAAATTAAAGGTTGAAAGTTGGAAAGGGGAGAGCAAAGGAACCAGGAAAACAGAGTGGGCTGCACTCAGTGAATGAAGGAGGAGTTAACCAATGAGCAGTTAACCAGTAGATTTAAAGCAGAAGCCAAGTTACCTATAAATGTGGGAACATTTTAAGTCTGTGAAAGCTGTTAAAGGGGACTTAAAAGAACAAAAAGTACCATTTGTTCCCCTAATTAACTTTGAAGAGTCTAATTAAGGGCAACATAAAAGCCCAAGAAATGCTGGTTATTAGGCATGTACTTTAACTTGATCAGTGAGATGGTATTCTTGTAAACAAAGATGCTAATTTCACCCAGCCCAAAATAAACCTCTCTGCAAATATCTCACAACATACATGCAGTACCTTAGGAGCAAAATCCCTCTCCAGAGCAGGCTGCCTCTTGAGATTCCTAATTCTAGGCATTAATGACACTCAATTTAAAGATGCAATCGAGGATAAAGAGCATTCTGATAATTCGATCTGAACATGGCCACTCCTCAAAGGAGTTTTCTTTTATGTTGTATTTTCATCTGTTTAAGCAGCTCTCAGAATTGGCTATTTCAATCATGGATAGATAGAACTATATCTCTGAGATATAGATGAATAGCATAAAGATAAAATATATAGATCTGAGTCAAGCAATACATCAGTATTACTTAAGGTTAAGCTAGACTTTGATATTGCCCAAAAGAAAAATCACTTTTACTTGTGTTTTAATATTTAACTAGATATATAAGAAATAACTGGTATTATTAAAAAGGAATCTGCTAATAATATAAAATAAATTATAATGTTATAATAATAGGATTATACAATTGTATTTTCATCTACTTTTTCTTTAGTTGCTTGATATGGGATCAGTCCTTATCACACACTTTAAGACTTCTGGGAACTTGATACAAGTCCCGATTCCATGAAGATAGTATCTTCAACTGGGAACACCTTCTGAAGGTTCTTTCTAGGTTTGCTTCACAGGGATGCTATCAAGAAACCATTTTAATCAATGATGTATTTCATGGGAAAGGATATTAGGAGTTTTATTATAATACCAATACTAGTATTACACACAAGATTTCATGAAGGCAGATAATTGTGGCTTAATGACATAATCACTCCAAATGGGATTTCCAACCCTATTTCGTGTTTTGAATTAGCCATAGGCTGTGGTAGTTAGTGCAACCCTGCAATTGACTTGCTATTAAAACTAACCCTAAAGCTCATACAGCCAGGGAAAAGAGTGGTGTCGAAGGATGCTTTGAGACTTTGATTCTAGCATCAGAACTCAAAAAAGGACAGCTTTCAAAGAAGGTCAGTGGCTAGCAGCCTTGAGAGGAAGGAATATAGATTATAAATAGAAGGAGTTTTTAAAATATATTTTGGCATACAGATACTTCTAAGGATATTATCCTGCCAAATTCTCTATAGCTGACTTCCTGTACTTAACCTGGCTAAATCTACAGGGGAAGCTACTTTGCTGAGTGACCTCTGACTCTGGAGAATCAATCGAATATAGACAATAAGATGAGAACAATGGCATATTCTAGGACCAGACTCGAAGAGTTAAATAAAATTAAACATCTAGACTTGGTAAGAGAATGACCTAAACTTGAAATCTGAAGACAACATTCTTAATTGTTTTGTACAACAATATAAATGAGTATGCACAGAGTAGCTGCCATGTGCAAAGCACAGCACTTTTATTTTAAGAATAACAAAGAATAGAGGGGAAACATGCATAAGAAGGAAGAGAACATTCAGAAGACAGAATCACTGAATCACTTCTGTTAAATCTACCTTCTTAATTTGGCCTTGAAATTATTGGGTCCAGGCAAGTTATACTCTACTCCTCCAAAGTGCAATTATCTTGTCTGGGAGTGCATGCGCTATACGCTTACCACCCACCTTACTTCCATCCTTTTCAACTGCAGCATTAGATAACATACGTGAAAAGATGCCATCATTTTCTAGAAGCAAATATAGTACCTATGTTACTTACACCAAGTACTCTGACAAACTATATAGGTAAGAATGAAGGGTGGTGGTCATTTCAGATCCATTGTCAGATTTATTTTGTACACCCTAAGGTCTAATAAGTCTTCTCACATAATTAATTACTATGTTTATCTCCATATCACTAATCAAATTGTGTCATGTATGATCCAATGAAATCACCAAAGACAAAAATTGCTTTTCTCATGAAAAAGAATTTGAAAATGATCTATTCCTCTTAGTGATGTGATCAAAGCTATCGCATGATATTTTCTGCTGCAATGTACTGTCTTTTTATTTGCTTTTTGTTTTGGGGCCATATTTGGCTGCACTCAGAGCTGACTTCTGACAGTGACATACGTGGTGCCAGGGATTGCAGTTGGGGTCATACAAGTAAGTCCCTTACCCTCTCTCTCCGGCTGTGAAAATTGGGTATGCCCATATAATTCAATGTATTTGACTTCCTTGACCATGAAACTTACCAAAAGCTAGAATATGAGGCTAATTTAGTGCCAGTTGCTCAGTGTTGTCATCAAACAGTGCTGTCTACAGCAGCCCACTAACAAGGTCTAGCTTTAGGTAGGTCTCATGGTCAAGACACAGTATATATGTTTATAGTCCCCTAATATTTATTTCATTTTCCATTATAGCAAAAGTTAACCTCATAAACAACAAAAATGCATTGTTCCTGAGAGCATTTGATGCTGTAGGGATCATCTTTCATTCTTTTCCAAATTAAAAGGTTTACAGAATAAATAAAATCAGTCAAGATGTACATGGGTCTGCATTCTGAATCTATATTTGAATGTAGTATGTACCTGTCTAGCAGTTTCTCAAATTTTAAACCCTTTTGAAGCCCTACAGGACTTATAGAAGGGAAGAGGCAGCTGAGTCAATGATCTTAGACTACTCAGAGGTCATCTGATTAAATGAGAGATGATGCAGCAAAAGGGGCCATTCTTTATCACTACCAGAGACTAAGCAGGCATTATTGCAAATTCTCATGAAATTCAACCAACAATTTCTGAAGGCCTCTAGAAACATGTTTATTGTGATTCTCTTACTCAGGATTAATCTTAGTCTTCATAAAAGCTGAGAAAATCCTCTCCTAATCTGTTAAACATTTCCCTCCAAAGCTGCATTTCTTACAGGTGTTTGAAAGGGTACTTAGAATTCCACATCTGTGTAGAATATGACTGAATCCCCTCAAAGAATATTTCCTAACAATGTATTTGGATGGCAGTGGGAACGAAAGTTTAGCCTTCAGGGTCCAATACCAAAGATATATCAACTACATCTACTCTGCTTGAGATTTGAATATGCAGACTGCTTTATCCAGATGTTAAAACACCTTGTGTGCAATGTCTAACTACAATAATAATTTGGCGAGACATCGACATACTTCCTTGCTGTATGTAGGTCAGTGATTTGGGATGCAATTAAAACACTCACATTCATAGGGAGCAACTACTCTCTGCTATACATGGGCTTGCTAATGAGAATTTTGTTTATTAGATATAAGAGTAAAGATATAATACTTTTTTAGAACACATTTCAAAGTTTTTACACAAAATAAAGGATCTATGTCAATAAATCTATACTCTGCCTCTTAGTCTCCTGGGGTAAATAAACTCGTCATTTAGAAGGAGTTACAAAATCCTGAGATTTATTTGTAGATGTGAGGCAGAAAAAAGGTAATTTAGTCTCAAGTATATAGACTTGGAGTCATTGAGAAAATGTTCTCTGTAATCCACTGAGCTAACTATTTGGACAAGGGGAAGAGTGGTACTAGACTAATGTGGGTGGACTAACATTTTTTTGTACAATTATTATATTGCAACCATTTTGATTGGTACATCCTGAAAAATAACTTCAGAAATATTTTTTCAGGTAAACTTAAATTGCCCAAATTAAAAAGGAAGAGGATAAAGATAAAAGTACAGATTTACATGCTATCTCTTGTTATTCATTATTAGCTTTGTGAAATACCTGAAAAACATTTGTGATTTCTGTGTGACTTGTTTTATTTTTTAACAAAAATTCTGCGTTGGTGTTAAACAGATTTTCAACCCTCAACAAACCAGATGGCTAATCCAAAATTATTACATGAAATATGAATAGGAAACCAAGAACTGTACTCTGCAAAAAAGATAATGAGAATTTTTTAGCATTTACATTTTTATCAAACAAATTATATTTCTATTTTATTGATATCTCCCTTGGAATTGTAACAAAGAGATCCAGTGATAATTACCAAATATCCACAGTTAGGGAAAACTTGCACATGTGTATGATAAATAATAGCAGAAATTGATACTTCTGAATTGACAGTTTTTCTAGATATAGACATTTGGTAATTATTGCCATAATTGGCATGAAAAAGGGTTTTTTAGCAATTTTAAAAGGATTCATATTACTTAGTCAATAAGATATGCTCTAATGGTATTCTGCAAAGAAACCCCATACACAGGTATGTTACAATAAGGTAAGATTTTGACTTAGTGGCTAATAAAAAGTATATATTTTAGCTTAAGAGCATAATCATTTCTCTTTTAAGACAACCTGAAACAGCTTTGGCTATGACTTATAACTCACTTTATTAATCTAACAGTACTCCCAAGGTGGAATAACTTTGACCTTAAAACTAAAATGTGCACTGCCCAATTATTATTTTTGTAATCTGGCACCAAAAGTGTTCATTAATTCTGCATCCCTTTGTCTGACTCCTGCAGCTTTTAGTTCTGACTTATTGTCTGATTGGCAAAGTGCAATTTCCAGCAGAGAAAGGCTTAGCACAACTTGGCCAGAAAGGACTTGATTTTGGCTCCTCACCTGGTATACGTAACATCTATGGAAGTGATGTCTCTCTATGTGCTTGGGTGAAAAACAGGGCACGGAAAGATTGTAAATGCAGGTAGCAGCCGAAAGATTTGCATGTTTCTGTCCACTTTTTCATCTGGCCAATTCTTGGTAAATATTGTTTCAGAGCATAGAAAAAGACATGAAACTTCATCAGCCTTTACCAGGTGATACCACCGACAGTGTTAGAAGCTGTGACTTGTGCACTGGGGAGGCCCAGCTGACTGGTAGGAATGTGAAATTGCTAAACTAGAGCTATCTTATTCATTGCCACTGAGAGAAGATGATACAGCTCAGTGGGCTGCTAATGAGAAGCAAAAGAGGAATATAAAGACAACGCCAAGAGGCATAAGAAGGAAGATAATTAAGAGGCAACATTTAAACTTCAAGTAAAGTCTAAATTCTGTAGCATTGAGATTAAGGACACAAGCCAGTTTGGACGAATATTAAGGCTCTCACAAAAAAAACAGTACAACAAAATATTTGGGATGGAAATACTCTAACAAATATCAATGGCAGCAAAATATATGAACAAATATCAAAAACAAAACATGCATGAAAATGTATACATGCTACTGATATTACCATTAACCTAAATAACAAAAAATCTCAGGTAGAAAAAAATTAAAAAGCTCATTGTTGATTATCAATAGGTTTCTTTTTTTTTCTTTTTCTTTTGGGTCACACTTGGCGATGCTCAGGGGTTTCTCCTGGCTCTGCACTCAGGAATTACTCCTGGCTGTGCTAGGGGACCATATGGGATGCCGGGAATCGAACCCAGGCTGACACAGGCCTGCCGCATGCAAGGCAAACACCCTACCACTGGACTATCAGTAGGTTTCTAAGCTCATTATTGATCATCAGTAGGTTTCTAAGCCTTTCCAGCAGAGAAAGGCTTAGCACAACTGGCCAGAAAGGGCTTGATTTTGGCTTCTCACCTATATTTCCTAGAATAAATATCTTCAAATATCTTCTTATGTGACCAGGTTAGGGAGATATATCAAAGGACTAGAGCCCAAGTTCATTTGCAGAGGCCTAGATTCAGTTTGCTTGGAGAATTGGCCAGAAGCACCCCCCCAAACACTGTCAGGGAAACACCCCTGAACACCACAAAGTATGACCCAGTTTTCCTCAACACTCAAATGACAGTCTTCAAAATCTATTCATTTAGCTTAGATGAGAAAATATACCAAGTATCTCTTTCTGACACATCAACTTATAGAACGACTAATCAGATCATTTTTCTCACTTTTCTCTTTTGTTGTAGTTAATGAGTACAATGGTTATAGACTTCACACAAAGATCTCACATTCTGACACAGACCATTAGGCTCACCTGCTATTCTATATCCTACCTAGAAGTGTTTTTTTCTTTTATTTTAATTACATGTGGCAACTTGGCTAGCTACAGTAATTCAATCATCACTATGTGTTGCTGTGAAGGGATTCTGAAGATGTAATTAGGAGTATAATCAGTTGACTTTAAGTTAGGGAGATACCCTGAATTATTTGAATGGATCAGATTCAATCCACTGAAAAGGCAAAACACAGAGCTAAGACTCCCAGAGATGGAGACGAATGTTTCCATCAGCTTCAGCTTATGGCTGTGAGCTCAGACCTGCTTGTAATCCAGACTTTCCCTGCCCATGAGTGGCCCCTCAGACTTAACTACCCAGGACAACAATTAAGTAATTAAGCAACAATCAACCAATTCCTTGAAGACAATTCTTAGCACACATAGCTACTATAGATTTAATGTCTCTAGCTGAATCTTGATACACCCAGAGAAATCTTATGTGACCGGGATGATCTTACATGACTGGCTTGTCACAGGTACAGGAGGTAAACTAAACACATGTCACTTGCAGACTGAACTACTGAGCTAGCTAAATAAAAACGGTGTTCTTCCTCCTGTTTTTTCTTTTTCGGTGACATCTAGGAAAGCCACACACTGAGATGATAAAGTCATAGACAGAAGAGGCCAAATTCCCTGGGTGATAGGATCAAAGTGTCCTCTGTGTCAGATTTGGTAAGAATGAGAAACAATCTTTTCTTCTCATAAGTCCCAACCTCTTAAACTAATTTTCAGGGTTTATTTAGTGTGGCCTTCTTGTTCCATGTACTATTAATATTCCTGACTTTCTTTCAGATCTCTCATACATGGACCCAGAAACTCACTGGGCACATTCTTCTGACAACTAACAAGAAAAGCACTTTGTCTATTAATAACAAACCTCATTTACTGGGTAATAATTTACAAAGAAAATGGGTAAAGGTAGAAAACAGTAATTGAGTGACACTTTTTTTTTTTAAGTATTTTTTTATTATACCACCGTGAGATATACAAATAAAAAAGATATACAATTAAAAGGTTCATGTTTGGGTTTTGGTCATACAGTGTTTTCAGCACCCGTCCCTCCACCAGTGCCCATCTCCCACCACCAACATCCCGGTTCCCTCCCCCTTCCCCAGCCCTGCTCCATGGCAGGTTCTTTATTTCTTTCCCTTTCTCTCTCTTTCTCTTTTCCTTCCCTTCCAGACTATGGATTACAGAACATACATTAAAAGGTTGTCATGTGTATCCTTTTTGCCTCTATTTAATGCTCAGTTCTAGGTTGGCATTAGTACCCCTCGACTATTATTAGCACCCTGTTCCATTTTCTGTCTTACCTAAACTCTGACTCCCACGTTTGTGATAATCTCCACCTTTGACAAGACCTCCTGATATATGTTTCACTTGACCTTGGATATTGGTATCATAATATGTACATATATATTTATGCCATGCAAATAAATGCAGTCATTCTGTATCTGTCTCTCTCCTTCTGGCTAATTTCGCTCAACATAATCTTCTCCATGTCCATCCATTTATAGGCAAATTTTATAACTTCATTTTTTCCTAACAGCTGCATAGTATTCCATTGTGTAGATGTACCAAAGCTTCTTTATCCAGTCATCGATTTTTGGGCACTCTGGTTGCTTCCAGATTCTGGCTATTGTGAATAATGCTGCTATGAACATAAAAGTAGGGATAGTGTTTCCGCTGCGTATTTTTTGGTTTCCCAGAGTAGATTCCCAGGAGTGGTATGGCTGGGTCAAATGGGAGTTCAATTTCTAGTCTTTGGAGGAAAGTCCATATTGTTTTCAGAAAGGCTGTACCAGCCGGCATTCCCACCAACAATGGATGAGTGTCCCCTTTTCCCCACATCCACGCCAGCACTTGTTGTTCTTGCTCTTTTGAATATGTGCCAGTCTCTGTGGTGTAAAGTGGTATCTCATTGTTGTTTTTGATTTGCATCTCTCTGATGATTAGTGATGATGAGCATTTTTTCATATGTTTTTTGGCCATTCAATTTCTTCCTTGCTGAAGTTTCTGTTCATTTCTTGTCCCCATTTTTGATGGGGT
>JAJIBD010002010.1:0-40820 GCA_021461705.1 Cryptotis parvus
TTTTGGCCATTCGAATTTCTTCCTTGTCAAAGTTTCTGTTCATCTCTTCTACCCCTTTTTTAATGGGGTTGGCTGTTTTCTTCTTATATAGCTGTACCAGTGCCTAATATATCCTGGATAGTAACCCCTTATCAGATGGGTATTGGGTGATTATTCTTTCCCATTCTATGGACTGTCTTTCTATCTTGGTCACTGTTTCTTTCGAGGTACAGAAGCTCTTTAGTTTCATGTAGTCCCATATGTTTATCTTTTCTTTTAGTTGCTTTGTTCGTGGTGTTTCATCTTTGAAGATGTCTTTAGCTTCAATGTCGTGGTGGGTTTTCTTTTTATATTTTCTTCAACGTACTTTTATGGATTCAGGTCTGATATTGAGATCTTTAATCCATTTTGATCTGATTTTTGTGAAAGGTGTTAGACACAGGTCCAAATTTTTTTTACATGTAGCTGTCCAGTTTTCCCAGCACCACTTGTTGAAGAGGCTTTCCTTCCTCCAGTTTGACTCTTTGCACCTTTATCAAAGATTAACTGATCATGTCTTTGAGGGTGGGTGTCAGCTCTACAATACTCAACTCTATTCCATAGGTCCACAGGTCTGTTTTTATTCCAATACCACGCTGTTTTAGTTACTACTGCTTTGTAGTACAGTTTGAGGTTGGGAAAGGTGATGCCTCCCATCTTCTTTTTCCCGAGGATTGCTTTAGCTATCCGTGGAAGTTTATTATTCCATACGAATTTCAGGAGTGTTTGGTCAATTTCTTTAAAGAATGTCATGGGAATCCTTATAGGAACCGCATTGAATCTGTACAAAGCTCTAGGGAGTATTACCATCTTGACAATGTTAATTCTCCCCATACATGAGCAGGGGATGTGTTTCCATTTCCTCGTGTCCTCTTTTATTTCTTGAAGCAGTGTCTTGTAGTTCTCTTTGTATAGGTCCTTTACACACTTGGTTAAGCTGATTCCTAGGTATTTGATTTTCTGTGGCACAATTGTGAATGGAATTGATTTCTTAATATCTCTTTATTCTCTTTCGTTATTTGTATATAGGAAAGCCATCAACTTTTGGGTATTGATTTTGTACCCTGCCACTCTACTATACATATCTATTGTTTCTAAGAGTTTTTTGGGTTGAGAGTTTAGGGTTCTCTAAGTATAATATCATGTTATCTGCAAATAATGATAGCTTGATTTCTTCCTTGCCTATCTGGATGCCCTTAATGTCCTTTTCTTCTCTGATTGCTATGGCGAATACTTCCAGTACTATATTGAATAAAAGAGGTAAGAGAGGGCAACCTTGTCGTGTTCCTGATCTTAAGGGGAAGGCTTTCAATTTTTCCCCATTGAGAATGATATTGCTATGGGCTTTTGGTAGATGGCTTTGACTATCTTGAGGAAGCTTCCTTTAATTCCCATTTTCTGGAAGGTTTTAATCATGAATGAGTGCTGGATCTTGTCAAATGCTTTTTCTGCATCTATTGATAGGATCATATGGTTTTTATTTTTTCTCTTATTGATATGATTCATTATGTTGATTGATTTGTGAATGTTGAACCATCCTTGCATTCCGGGATGAATCCTACTTGGTCATGATGTATGATCTTTTTTGATGAGTCTTTGGATTCTGTTTGCTAGTATTTTTTTTTTTTTGCTTTTTTGGGTCACACCCAGTGACGGCTCAGGGGCCCCCTCCTGGCTCTGCACTCAGGAATTACTCCTGGCGGTGCTCGGGGGGACCATATGGGATGCCAGGATCGAACCCGGGCCGGCACAGACTGGCTGTGTGCAAGGCAAACGCCCTACCCGCTGGGCCTATCGCGCCCGCCCCTGTTTGCTAGTATTTTGTTGAAGATCTTAGAAACTGTGTTCATCAAGGAGATTGGTCTGTAATTTTCCTTCTTTGTGTTGTCTCTCCCTACTTTGGGTATCAGGGTGATGTGTGCCTCATAGAAGCTGTTTGGGAGTGTTTCTGTTTCTTCTATTTCCTGGAAGAGCTTGAAAAGGACTGGCAGTAGGTCCTCCTTAAAGGTTTCTTAGAATTCACTAGTGAACCCATCTGGACCTGGGCTTTTGTGTTTGGGCAGATTTTTAATTACTGTTTCAATTTCCTCGATGGTGATAGGCTTATTCAGGTATTGGAGGTCTTCTTGTTTCAATCGTGGGAGGTTATAGGGCTTCAGGAATTTATCCATTTCTTCTAGGTTCTCATGTTTCGTGGCATACAGGTTCTCAAAGTAATCTTTGATAATCTTTTTGGATTTCTGTCTTTTCTGTTGTGATGTCACCATTTTTATTTCTGATTCTGTTTATTTGGGCTCTCTCTTTCCCTGTCCTTACCAGTCTTGCCAGTGTCTTGTCGATCTTGTTTATTTTTTCAAAGAACCAGCTCTTGGTTTCATTAATCTTTCGGATTGTTTTTTTTTGTTTGTTTGTTTCCAGCTCAATGATTTCCTCCTTAAGTTTCATTATTTCCTTCTTTCTGCCTGGGTTGGGCTTCTTTTGTTGGTCTTTTTCTAATATTTTCAGCTGTGAGGTCAGGTTATTATATGGGCCCTTTCTTCTTTCCTTATGAATGCTTGCAGAGCTATGAACTTTCCTCTTAACACAGCTTTTGCTGTGTCCCACAAGTTCTGATGGGTGGTATCTTCATTGTCATTTGTTTCTAGGAATGTTTGGATTTCCTGTTTGATTTCTTCTATGACCCATTTGCTGTTCAGCAGTGAGCTGTTCAGTTTCCAGGTGTTTGGTTTGACTCCTTGCTTCTGTGTATGTTTAACTACTATTTTCAGTGCATCATGATCTGAAAAGATAGTTGACACAATTTCAATCTTTTTTATTTTGTTGAGGTATGCTTTGTGGCTCAGTATATGGTCTATCTTGAAGAATATTCCATGTGCACTGGAAAAAATGTGTATTCAGCTTTTTTGGGGATGAAAAGCCCTGTATATATCAACCAGCTCTCTTTCTTCCATTTCTTCCTCCTGGTCCAGTATTTCCCTGGTGAGTTTCAGTCTCGTCAATCTATCCATAGTTGATAAGGCAGTGTTGAAGTCTCCGACTATTATTGTGCTACTGTTAATGTCTTCTTTGAGGTCTATTAATAGTCGTTTTAAGTATTTTGCTGGCCCGTCATTTGGCTCATATATGTTTATTAGTGTGATTTCTTCCTGGTATGCATACCCCTTAATTATTAAGAAATGGCCTTCATTGTCCCTTTTTAACCTTTTTTCAGCCTGAATTCTATATTGTCAGATATAAGTATGGCCACACCCGCCCTTTTTGGAGGAGTTGTTTGCATGGAGAATGGTCTTCCAGCCTTTGACTTTGAGTCTGTGTTTGTTCTGATTATTCAGATGTGTTTCTTGTAGGAAGCAGAATTTGGATTCAGTTTTTTAATCCATTTTGCCATCACCTTGTCTCTTAATTGGTGCATTTAGACCGTTGACATTGAGAGATATTATTGTCATTGGATTTTGTGCCATCTTTCTGTTTAAACTTGTTTTGGTTTTGGGTTGTCTTATTTTACAATAGACCCTTCAATCCTTCTTTTAAAGTTGGTTTTGAGTCTATGAATTTCCTGAGTTGTTGTTTATCCATGAAGTTGTGTATCTTTCCTTCATATCTGTAAGTGAGTCTGGCTGGGTAAAGAATTATTGGTGAGGCCTGCAGTTCATTGAACCTTTTCACAATATCCCACCATTGTTTTCGGGCTTGGAGTGTTTCATCTGAGAAATCTGCTGTAAATCTCAGGGATGTTCCTTTGTATGTGATTTCCTTCTTTGATCTTGCTGCTTTCAGTATTCTATCTATGTCTATCGTTTTTGTCATTTTAAGTAAGGATGTGTCTTGGAATATTCTTATTGGGGTTTCTTTTAGCTGGTATCCTACGGGCCTCCTGTATCTGGGAGCATGATTTCTTCAGTTCAGGAAACTTCTCAGCGATGATGGATTTGACAGTTTCTTCTTCATCAGGGTTTTCTTCTTGCCCTTCTGGGACCCCAATGATGCGTATGTTGTTCCTTTTGGCTTCATCCCGATTTTCTCTGGTAGTCTGTTCTGATTGTGAGTCTTTTTTTCCATCTTCTGTTGTTGTCTAGAGAATCTCTGAACCTCGTCTTCGAGATCACTAATTCTTTCTTCAGTAGCTGTTACTCTGCTTTGGAGGCCTTCCACTGTGTTTTTCAGTTCACTTACCTCATTTTTAATATCTGTCATTTCTGCTTGTACTTTGGTCTGAAATTTACTCAATTCTGCTCTCATATCCTCCTGTACTTTATTGACTTTGTATTCCATTGTTTCTTTGAGTTCCTTGTGCATCTTTAACAGTTCCTTCCAAAATTCCTTTTCAGAGAGGTTATATAGCTCATCGTTATTGCTTGACTCATCTTTATTAGTGACTTCAATCATAGAGCTTGAAGGAATTCTGTGTTGCTTTACCATAATGACTATTGTAGGTTGAACATGTGTGTTCTGGGTGACTAGTCAATAGAGTTAGTAGTTGCCTGAATTACTTTGCAGTTAGGAATGGATAGCAAAGAATGTAGGGGCAAATGCTCAGTGGTATCTCAGGTAGATAGATATTACTTCTAGCTACTCTAGCTAGCAGGTCCGCACGGTTTTGAATTTTGGGGTGTCAGTGGGTGATTCCGAGTCAGGGGATCGGGGTGGAGGTAGTCCAGTGGAAAATCTGAAGAAGCTGGGTGTGGCTTGGTCCCCTTCTCAAAGTTCCAGCCCTTTATCCTGGAACTGAGTGCCTCGGGGAGTGCCCACCGCAGGAACGCACCTGGTGGGGAGAGCGGGGAGCTGCTGGGCATCCAGGTGGAATTCGTCAGGCGGAAGGTCCGAAGAAGCTGGGTGTGGCTTGGTCCCCTTCTCAAAGTTACAGCCCTTTATCCTGGAACTGAGTGCCTTGGAGAGTGCCCGCTGTGGGAACGCACCTGTTGGGGAGAGCGGGGAGCTGCTGGGCGTCGGGCTCACTGTCCTTTTTATCAACCCGTAATACTTGTTTCAAAAGCTGCCGGCATCTGCTCTTGGTTAGACTTTGCCTCTGCTTATTATCTGCGTGGGACATACAGTTTGCGGTACTTATTCATCTTCCTCCTTAATTATGATTTTGAATGATGGCCCATTTCCCAATGGGAATGGAAGATTGAGGAGACGGATGCTTGACAATGAGATGGTGAAATAAGTGAGCAGCGAATTATTCTGCATTACATGCTCACTGGAGAATTAAACTAGAACAAAATTGCTCAGTGGAATTCCTCCTCAGGACGAGAAGTTCTTTAGACACCACAATTTGCTCCCCTATAATGTCCTACTTCAAGCCATTTCCCACAAGTCACTCTTTATTACACCTGCCCTCTTTCACTCTGAAGAAACCAGAAACCCTTCCTGTCTTTGCCACAGGGCCAGCATAAATCATAAGTTCAAGCGAGTTATTGTGCTCCTTGGAGTGTTGTCTAAACTGGAGAAGAGGGTGTGTGGCTGTGAGACCAGCAGGCATGAGGACAGTCAGGGTCCTTGTTTCTGGACATCTCCCTGCTCTGCTAAACTGATTTAACCTTTTCTCTTGTGTTGTGACAGAGGGAAACCCCATCACTAAAGCTGGCACACCCTGCTTTACACAGTGTCCCACATGTGAATTTGTCATAGATCACTAAGGAAAATAAATTTGTTTCAGTTATTTGCCAGGTAGCTGACCTTGCGCGTCAGATGTGTGCTTCTGGGCATGTGTGTTCTTGGTGATTATGTGTGTTCATGTATGTTAGCAGACTGTGCACATAGTAGGTTGGAACAACGTTACCAACTTACTCTAGAAATGAATTTTTTCCTGGTTTTTGGGCCACACCTGACTATGCTCAGAGTCAACTCCTGGTTTTGTGTTTGGGGATCACTCCCAGTGGGACTTGAGGACCGTATATGGCACTGGGGATAAAACCATAGTTGGTGCATGCAAAGCAAAATCACTACTGCTGAAGCATAAATTTCAGTCCCTAGAAATAGATTTTAAAGACTTATTTATTTTATATTTTTATAATGTAAGTTCTAAAAACCTAAAATTAATATTACTTATAAAACAATTCTGAAAATCTAAACAGTAGTAGCATGCAGTTTAGTTTCTAACATTTCATTTCCTTTGAACATGGCTAATCTTGTACCTCTGTAGTGTGAGTGCTGCCCTTATTATTCCTCTTGCTTCCTGTCACATGCATAATCAAGATTTAACCCCTCTGACAGCAAATATCCTGAGATATCATATATAATATCATATATTATATATTTGATATATATATCAAATATGTATTTGATATATATCAAATATCCTGAGATATCATATATAATATCCTGAGATACCAGATATCCTGAGACTCACAGACATAGGGCAGAGCTGCTACTGGCTCTCCCTGTGCCCAGCCACTCACGAGGCACCCAGGAGGGATGGCGGGTTCTAGCCCTGGCCCGCCACCCCAGCAGAGCCTTGCAACAAGCCAGACAACCCCCACTCATAAGGCCCTCCATTTTCCACATCCAGACTTCTCTCTCGTCAGAACTCCACCCAGCAGACCAGCCTATCACAGCCCAGCTCATCAATAAATACTGGATTTCGAGATGACTACAAGAGTATGCTACCCTCATGGCAGAACCTGGCAAGCTACCTGTATTGTATTTGATATGCCAAATACCAGTAACAATTTTAGACCTCATTCCCATGACCTGATGGAATGGTTTAGGTTCTTTATGTTCCTGGAGCAAGCAGGTGCCCTTGGGCTCTACTAGCATGAGACAGGACATATGGAGATGTTACTGGTGCCCACCTGAGCCAATCGATGATGAATGGGAAGACAGTGATACAATGATACAGTGATCATATATAAATCCTGAGAAAAATTATTTATAAACTGCTCTTGATTTTATTGCTTCATTTATGTAAACATTCCATCAAAATGAACTTTAGACATGACCTTATATCAGGAGGTCTTGTCAAGGGTGGAAGTTGTCGCAAACGTGTGAGAGTCAGAGGCTGGGTAGGACAGAGAATGGAACAGTGTGTTGACAATTGTCGAGGGTACTAGTGCCAATCTAGACCGAGCATTAAATACAGGCAAAAGGATACACATGACAACCCTTTAATGTATGTTCTGTAGTCCATAGTCTGGAGGGAGGAAGGGAGAGAGAGAGAGAGAGAGAGAGAGAGAGAGAGAGAGAGAGAGAGAGTGACGGAAAGAAATGGGGAACCTGCCATGGAGGCGGGCTGGGGGAGGGGGAGGGAACCGGGTAGTTGGTGGTGGGAGATGGGCACTGGTGGAGGGATGGGTGCTGGAACACTGTATGACCAAAACCCAGGTATGAACTTTTTAATTGTGTATCTTTGTGATTGTGTATCTCACGGTGGTATAATAAAATACTTTAAAAAAAACCTAAAATGGAACAGAAAAAAATTAATAAAATAAAAAAAATGAACTTCAGCAAATTTCAGTAGCAGCTAATCATCATATAATGAGTGATAAAAAATCTCAATGTAGTGGGGGGCGGGGTAAAAAATATCTCCATGTTAACTGGATATGATGGAGTGTGTTGGCCTTTAGGTAATGTGAAAGATAACTTATATTGAATGTCTAAATATCAAACAAGGGTAGTTTTCATATTAAGTCTCCATTCCTTGCAAGAGTTGATTAACATCAGCTGTTTTGTTTTGCCTGTGTAGTTCTTTGTTATTAGGGGCTTTCTTGTGAACAGAATACTGTTGGGTTTATTGCAGCATCTCTATCCTCTGTTCACGATATGCCAACTGTAGCCCCTGAGTTGTAACAACTGTAGTGTCACTCATCATTGCTGTTTATGTGCTGGAGGTGAGGAGCAAAAACAACCCTACTTAAGAAGAACTAACTGCACAGGAATGTGATAACTGAATGATCTATATATGTTTTATATCTTCAGATATTCTCAGACATAATATCTTAGTAACCTCGTAAGGAAATATATTTACTTCTCACACAAAATATGGAGGTGAAGCAGTCATAGGAAACTTTAATTTTTCGACTTGTAAGATTTGAGCTCCCATTTGAGCCAGCAATACCACTCCTGGGAATATATCCTGGAGACCCAACAACACATAGCAGAAACACTATCTGCATTCTATATTCATCGCAGCACCATTCACAATAGCCAGAATCTGGAAACAACCTGAGTGCCTGAGAACAGAAGACTGGCTAAAGAAACTGTGGTATATCTACACAATGGAATACTATGCAGCTTTCAAGAAAAACAAAGGCATGAAATTTGCCTACAAATGAATGAATGTGGAGATTATCATGCTAAGTGAAATTAGTCAGAAGGAAAAATACAAATATATAGAATGACTGCATTCATGTGTGGGATATAAATATATACCAGTATTCTACTAACTGTTGGAAATGGTAATGCCAGACTAGAACTGAGCATTGAATGTAGGCAAAGGGATACTCATGATAACCCTTAAATGTCTTTAGGGAAAGCCACAATGTGTAAGAGAAGGAAGAGAGAGGGAAAGAGAAAAAATGAGTAGAAGGAGGAAGAAGAAACAGAAGCAGAAGGAGAAGGAAGGAGAAGGAGAAGAAGGAGGAGGAAGAGAAGATGAAGAAGAAGTAGAAGGAAGAGCAGGAGAAGGAGGAGGAAAAGGATAAGGAGAAGGAGGAGGAAGGAGAAAGAATGAGAAGAAGGAAGAGTAGGAGAAGGGAAGAAGGTGAAGGAGAAGTGGAAGAAGGAGAAGGAGAAGGAGAAGGAAGAGAAGGAGAAGGAGAAGGAAGAAGAAGGAGGAGGAGGAGGAGAAGAAAGAAGGAGAAGGAGAAGAAGGAAGAGAAGGAGAAAAAGTAGAAGAAGGATAAGAATAATGAGAAGGAGAAGGAAGAGAAGAAGGAGAAGAAGGAAGAAGGAGGAGAAGGTGAAGAAGAGGAAGTATAAGGATAAGAATGAGGAGTAGAAGGAAGATAAGGAAGAGAAAGAGAAGGAGGGGGAGAAGAATGAGAAGAAAGAAGGAGAAGGAGGAAAAGGAGGAGGAGGATTAGAAGGAAGGAGAAAGAATGAGAAGGAGAAGATAAGGAAGAAGGTGAAGGAGAAGAAGAATGAGGAGAAGGGGAAGAAGGAGAACAAGAAGGAAGAGAAGAAGGAGAAGAAGCAAGAAGAAGGAGAAGGAGAAGAGGAAGAAGGATAAGGAAAAGGATGAGAGAAGGAAGAGAAGGAGAAGGAGAAGACGGAGTAGAAGAAATGAAAGGAAGAAGGAGGAGGAGGAGAAGAAGGAGAAGGAGAAGGAGGAGCACGAGAAGGAAGAGAAGGAGAAGAAGGAGGAGGAAGGAGAAAGAATGAGAAGGAGAAGGAGTAGGAGAAGGAAGAAGGTGAAGGAGAAGTGGAAGGAGGAGAAGGAGAAGGAAGAGAAGGAGGAGAAGGAAGAAACGGAGAATGAGAAGGAAGAAGAAGGAGGAGGAGGAGGAAGGAAGAAGGAGGAGAAGTAGAAGGATAAGGATAATGAGGAGAAGAAGGAAGATAAGGAGAAGGGGAAGGAGGAGAAAAAAGAAGGAGGAGAGGGTGAAGAAGAGTAAGAAGTATAAGGATAAGGAGGAGTAAAATGAGAAGAAAAAGGAGGAGAAAGAGGAGGTGAAGAAGAATGAGAAGAAGAAAGAAGGAGAAGGAGGAGAAGGAGGATTAGAAGGAAGGAGAAATAATGAGGAGAAGAGAAGGAAGGTGAAGGAGAAGAATGAGTAGAAGGGGAAGGAGAAGAACAAGAAGGAAAAGAAGAAGGAGAAGAAGGAAGGAGAAAAGGAAGAAGGATAAGGATACGGAAGAGAGGAGAAAGAAGAGAAAGAGAAGGAGAAGTAAAAGGAAGAAGAAGGAGGAGGAGAAGGAGAAGGAGGAGAAGGAGAAGGAGGAGAAGAAGCTGCTACAGAAGCAGGCTGGGGGAGGGGGAATGAATGGACATTGGTGGTGGGAAATTTGAACTGGTGGAGGGATGGGTACTGTAACACTGTATGACTGAAACCTAGTCATGAGCATCTTTATAATTCTATATCTCATGGTGGTATAATAAAATGAAATTAAATATATATATTTACTTCTCACAGAAATATGGAGATGAAATAATCAGAGGAAACAAATCCTGTTGTATGTCATGATGTCCTATTTAATTACTTTCAGGGAAATTGCTGGTGCTAATTATACCATTTGTAATATTTTTCTGAAGTCACGTGTCACTTGTCACTTGTCCTCCCATTGATCATCAATTTGCTCGAGCGGACACCAGTAACATCTCCATATGTCCTTTCACATGCTAGTAGAGCCCAAGGGCATCTGCTTGCTCCAGGAACATAAAGAGCCTCAAACCATTCCATCAGGCTATGGGAATGAGGTCTAAAATTGTTTCTGGTATTTGGCATATCAAATACGACACGGGTAGCTTGCCGGGTGGCATGCTCTTATAGTCATCTCTGATCTCCAGCATTTATCGATGAACCGCGCCGCAAGCTGTGGTCAGCTCTTCTGCTGGGTGGAGCTCTGACGAGAGGGGGTCCAGATGTGGAAAATGGCAACCCTCATGGTGTGGGGATTATTAATTATAAAATAATAATAAGAAATAAATCTGTCAGCTGAGTAACGCTGGGTGCCTCCCCTGCTCTTGGTAGCGGTCACAGCTACTACCAATCTTTGTTTTCTGAACTAACAAAGATAATTCATGGAAGTTCCTCGAAGCCCAGGGTGGTTGACCAGAATCTCCATTCCATGGTTCCAATTGAAACCTCTCCTTTGGGTGGTGAAGAAGTAACCATGGTAACTAAAACATAGTAATTCAACAACTCTTTGGGGACCCCCACTGTCTATGAGACCATCCATTCCAATATCCCCATTTTCTCTTGAGGTCAGATTGACCTGCAAAATAATATCCATGTTCCCATTTATTGGAGTTAGTCGGGGGTCTTCAGAACAGAATATTCCAAGAAACCCAAATGCCAGCTTCAGCTCTGGGGAATCTTGTGAAATTCAGCTCTTCAGAATAAACATTGGGATATGTTAACTGAGTCCGCTACTGGGGATTCGAAGATGAACATGGTGGAGCCACAGCTTCGAGGATCCTCATATCAAAGACTGATACAAGCTCACTCAGGACTGTGAAGTCTTAGTCATAGCTCTCATTGCAGTGTGTGTGTGTGTGTGTGTGTGTGTGTGTGTATGTGTGGTTTCCTGTCTGTTACAGGATGTTGTGATAAGGAGAAGTCACAGGTCCCCAGTGCACAACAAGAAATGTGACGACTTGGGTGTTTTTCTATAGGTTTTGTGTCTGGAGAACTTAGCAAAGGATTGAAATATATTTACTCATTCTTCTCCACTGACAGTAAAGTTCTTGCCATGTGCTTTACAATACAATGCAGGGACATCTATGCAAAACTAAGCACTTGAAAATAAAGAGGCTCTTTGTCTGGGCTGCTTGAAAATCCTTAAGGTTGCAATTCTCTTGTGCCTGACACAAGCAAGCATGCCTCTAGTTTCCATTTAGCCACCCTCCATTAACCATGGCTCATAACACCTTACCTATCTTGGCATGCCAACGTACATTAGTGAGGCTAGGGAGATAGCTGGTAAGACCCTTTCCTTGCACACGGCCAGCCTGGATTTGATCCCTAGCACTGCATATGATCCCTAAGCCTGACCAGGCGTGATCATAGCGTCAAGGGTAAACCCTGAGAAACTGCTGGATGTGACCCCAAGACAAGCCAAAATAAAGTGAGTTGGAGCTCTTACATGAAAGATGCCGAGAATCTTGGGGCTGGAGTGATAGCACAGTGGGTAGGGCATTTACCTTGCATGTTGCCAACCTGGGTTCAATCCCTGGCATCCCATATGGTCCCCGAGCACCGCCAGGGGTAATTCCTGAACGAAGAGCCAGGAGTAACCCCTGAGTGTCACCAGGTGTGACCCGAAAAGTAAAAAAAAAAAAAAATGCCAAGAATCTTAACAAAATATACATTAGGGTACGAAAAGCCAGTAAAAGCTGGAACGCTGTTGCTGCTGCTGCTGCTGCTGCTGCTACTGCTGCTATTGTTGTTCTATGGCCATTTGTCACACACCGGTCTGGTTGTAGGGTCCCACTTGGAGTAGTGCTCTGCCTTTCCTTGTGGTGATTGCTTCAAAGTTTTCTGGGTTGTGGTGCTCACACACACTGAGGTTGCTGTAGTGCACAGCCATTGCTGTGGTGCTCACACACATGCTCATAGGGGTGGCAAGGTGCTGACACACATGCCCAGCTGCGGTGCCCAGAGATCACACATTCTGTTGCAGTCCGAGGGGCTCACTGTGCATGAGGGAAGCACCAGGGATCGAACTCGTGCCAGGATAGCTTGTCCATTCTTGCCACTCCCTGAGCTGTCCCTGTGGCACCCTCTGGAGCCCTGGTTCTAGACTGGGAAGTGAAGGTTCAGGTTCAAGACTGGGCTTCATGGCACAGATGAACTTATCTCCCACATCCATAGGAAAAGAAGAAGCTCAAAATGATTTATGATACAGACGTTTCATTATGCACCCAAACTGTATTATCACACAACCAATGAAATTGGATATATTCAAATCTGTTGAATTTTTTAATTAATTGACTTGTCCCTGGTATGAGCCCCCTGAGAATCAGGCAGAGAGCTGTCTGTGCCCGAGGGACAGAGCCGGCCCTGGACAGCAGCTGTGCACCTGAGCTGCTTGGGAGAGGCCTGCATGACAGGCTTGAACCTGCCAGGCTGTGCCTGGCACAGTAAGACTGAAGTGCCATGTGTTTCGTTGAGTCACACCCCAGGATCTGTGTCCCTGAGGGTCCCTCATGCCAGTGCCACAAGCAGGGTCATGCTTGGGACATGCGGAGCCCTACCCTGGCTCCAGCTGTCAGCCTCAGGTTCCTGAGGCAGGTGCTTGGCCGCTGAGCCAACTCCAGGCCCCATGTTTTTTTTTAGCTGTGTCACTTTTATTTCTACCTGTGGTTATTATGGCAAGTTTCTTAAGTTGATTTTAAGACTTCATATATTATTTGGAATAATAGAAGAAACAGTTTCCTGTACGACACTGTTTTTGGAGGAAACAGTTTAAAAAAACTAAGCAGATCAAGGCTTGTGATTCTGTGGTCTGTGACCCACCTCCCTAAAATAAACAACTTAATTCCATGATCCTATGTGAGGGGCCAGAGATATAGTACTGGGGTTCAGTCACTTGCTTTGCTTGCTGCCTACTTCAGTTAGATGTCCCAGTTCACACAGGATCCACTGAGTACCACCAGAAGTAATATAATGAAGGAGTAGTTACAGAGCCAGGAGTAAGTCATGAATACCACTGGGTGCTGCTAAAAACAAACAAACAAAAAAAGGAAATATAAGTAAGTAAAAAAATTAAATAAAGTAAAATGCCACGATCTTGCTTGAGAACCTTAAAGCTGAGCTGGTCACTGTTTTCCCAGAGCACAGTCAGCATCTGTGGAAGGAAGAATTGTACCCCTGCTCCTGGTCCCTAAACCTTGATTGAGTCCATGGGAACCCTTTTGCATGGAACCGGGTCAAAGGCCACTCAGAAACAGCCTCCTGGTCCTGTCAACAGATCAGCCCACTGAGCTCAGTACCCTCAGGGCTGCAGTTGTGGTGCAGTGAGTTGCCCACTGAGAAAATACTGGCCACACGGGTCTCCAAGAGGGGTCTGAGCCTGTTTCCCCAGGCCCCACATCATGGGCAGGACATATCCGAGGCTCTTCGTATTCCTGGAGGCTCTTTGTATTTGAGGCTCTTCGTATATTGAGGCTCTTTGTATATTTGAGGCTCTTCATATATTTGAGGCTCTTTGTATCTTGAGACTTTTTGTATTTCTGGAGCAAGCAGATGCCATTGGGCTACTATACTGGCACGTGACAGGAACAAATGGAAATGTTACTGGTGCCCGCTCAAGAAAATCGACGAATAATGGGATATCAAGTATCAAGTGATCAAGTGATCTTTGTATGTGTGTGTGTGTGTGTGTGTGAAAATAATGTTTTTATTGAAGTTTATTTAGAAAGATGAGAAGGGAAAGAGAGAGGTACATGTTTGAGAGGGAACACAGTCTTCTCCAGAGTGGAAATAGGCAAGCAAAGAATTATTGACACAACAAGAGAGATTTATGTTTAAGGGAGAACATGGGCTTGAAAAACAAGTCATAATATCTTTTTAAAAATGTACTGGGGGGGATGGAGTGATAGTCCAGCAGGCAGGGTGTTTACCTTGCACGCGGCTGCCGTGCTGGCCCGGGTTTGATCCCCGGCATCTCATATGGTCCCCCGAGCACCGCCAGGAATAATTCCTGAGTGCAGAGCCAGAAGAAACCCCTGAGCATTGCTGGGTGTGACCCAAAAAAGCAAAAAAAAATGTACTGGGGGCCAGAGCAATAGTACAGTGGTTAGAGCATTTGCCTTGTACACTGCCAACCCAGGTTTGATCCTGGCATCCCATATGATTCCCGAGCACCACCAGGAGTAATTCTGAGTGCAGAGCCAGGAGCACTTTCCTTGTTTGAGGTTGGCCCAGGTTCTAACCCTGACCCCACTTATGGTCCCTGAGCCCCCCCAGGAGTGATCCCTGAATACAGAACCAGGAGTGAGCCCTGAACTCTGCCATGTATGGCCCCCAGACAAAGAAACATTAATTGCAACAAGAACTCAAATTGGAACTCAAAGGGCTGGACTGGAGGGAGAGTGGTGGACATGTCCGAGGCCCTAGATGACCCTCATGGTACCCAGCCCGGCTAACAGGACCAGCACCTCAAAGGGCCAGGTCAAAGTTCATCAGCTACCCACTACTGGGCCATGCGTCATTGGAGTGGCTGCTGATTCCCAAGCCCAGTAGGGAGACCCCCAACCTGAATGCACTAAAATAGTCATTAGGTCATACTAAATTCATACTAAATATTGTGATTTATTTTCTTCAAATCTTACTTGGGTCAGTCCTGAGCGGGGAAAGTCCACTGGGCTTTATGCTCCCTCAGCCTAACTGTGTCAACACCACTGCCCCCTTTTGGTAATGTGACTTAATTGCGGGCCAGGGGTCTATGGGAAATAATGAATCTGCCTAAACTGAGACCTTACTGTTAAAGCTATGGAATCATGGGCACTACACGCCTGGGGTAGGGGGCGACTATGTCCTGCTTCTGCTCCTTGCAGCTCTGGGGTTTCACTGGCTCCATGTCAAGTACTGTCTGTCCCTCCTGGCAGGATTGGCGGAGCCGCTCCCACCGTGTTCTCCTACTTTGCCGAAGTGCTGGCCCGAGAGAAGCGGGGTGAGCATCTGAGCTGGCTCTGCATGTTCTGGATGATCGGCGGCATCTACGCCTCCGCCATGGCCTGGGCCATCATCCCACACTACGGTAAGACTCTGACAGGGCCTCAGTGGGGGCCTTGTTTCACTTCAGCCTCTGTTCACCTCTGGACCTCTCTCTCTCTCTCTCTCTCTCTCTCTCTCTCTGTCTCTCTGTCTCTCTCTCTCTATGTTTCTCCCTTTCTGTCTTATATATCTAGACTCCTTTTATTTTTTTTGCCCCGAGATCTGTATAAGGTAAGACTGTGCCAGTGGTCCTCAAGAATACATTTGCATTTTCCATTGGGTTTTTTGTTATTGTAGTACTTAGGGGCCATACAGAGTGGGACATATGTGTTGCCAATGTTGACAACTCTTACAAAAAGCATCCCAGCATGGGGTACAGGACCACAGCAAACTGCATTCCTCAGGATGAGACAGGCACCAGAGCCACCTTCCAAGGTTCTGGGCTGCCTCAAGCAGTGTGGATGGGTGAGGGCTTACACGGGGCCAGTTGTCGAACCCAGCAGAGCTGTACATAAAAGACTCTCGTTGTACCACTGAGACATACCTGCAGCTCTGTGCTTTGCCATTTTTAAAGCCATCACTTTTTTTGCTTCCCTCTGTGCTATCTGTGGGGTTCTGGTTCAAGGGGAGGTGAGAGTGATCCCAGAAATACTGAAGGTATAAGACAACACCACCGGCCATTGTTCCTGGGAGCTCTGGACCCAGCAGACACAGATATTTGCTTTCCTTGCTCCCTCCATCCCAGGTCCAGGTCATACTCACACCCACCTCTTCTGGCAGCCACATGGGGCTGGATATGGGATTAATCCTGACTTACCAGGGGCCACTGAAGAAGTGAAGAGTGAGTTCTGCCGTCCACACTCACCAACACCCTCCTTGGTACTCCTGAGCACTCCCTGCACCTGTCACTTGGAAGCATGATGTGTTCCTGGGTTCTTTTGTTTTGTTTGGCAGCTTATACCCAACAATGTTCAGGGCTTACTCCTGGCTCTGTGCTCAGGGCGCACTCTTGATGGGGCTCAAGGGACCCTATGGGATGCCAGGGATCAAACTCAGATTGACCTCATGCAGGGCCATTGCCCTCCCTGCTGGACCATCTCCCCAGTCCTGTGTCTGGGTCCTGATCAGCACCCTCTGATAGGGTGCCTCAAGGTCCCAGTTGCTTTTCCCACAGACACCTAAGTCAGGTAGTAGAAAACCGAGTCTAGGAATCAAATTCAGTGCCGCAGCAGAGCAGAAAGTAGCTGCTGTGGGGGCCAGAGCTATAGCACAGTGGGTAGGGCATTTGTCTTGCATGCGGCTGACCCAGGTTCGCTCCTGGCATCCCACATGGTCCCCGAGCACCGCCTGGAGTAATTCCTGAGCCAGGAGTAACTCCTGAGCATAGCCAGGTGTAACGCCCGCAAAAAAAAGTAGAAAAAAAAAAGTAGCTGCTATGTGTGTGTAAGTGTGTGCATGTGTGTGGATGTGTGTGTGCATGTGTATGTGTGTGCATGTGTGTATGTGTGTGCATGTGCATGTGTGTGTATGCGGGAGTGTGTGTGCACAGGCAAACAGGCTGAACTTTGCAATATGAACACTGCATGCGTGACAACCCCATGTGAACCCCATGTGACCTCGGAACATTCTTTCATTGGTCTGTCTGAAACCTAACGAATCAGAAATCTCAGGTTTCAGAAATTTGCTCTCAGTTCATTTTCTTCTCTCTCTTTTTTAAAAGACGATATTAGTCCATATTTATTGTATCTAAATATTTTTTAATTTTTTCTGCATTTTTTTACAACAGAGGGATTTTTAAAAAATTTATTTTTGGTTTTGGGGCCACACCTCAATGCAGGGGATCAAAACAGAGTTGGTGCACCTACGGCAAGCACCATAACCTCTGACTCTCTCTCTGGCCCTGGCCTTGAACTCAGCTCCTGGGGCATTTGCAGTCTGTGCCTTGCACCAGGCAGACCTTGGCATGACGCCTGTGTCTGTGCTGTCTGTAGTTTCTCCACTCGCTATTTAGCTCCTTGGACTCTCAACTTCCACACCTCCCTCCTTTTGCTCTATGCAAGGTTCCAGTTTCATCTCTGGCCTTTCTGCCCCTCAGTCAATGACTCACCGACACAAAATAGCATGATCTCCCAGCTTTCATATTTTCAACCCACAGCAAATATTTTTATTGAAATAAGAAGGACCCCCCCAAGCCACTTGTAATGACTTGGGCAGTAAAGGGAGAAGGTATTAAATCTTATACAATGCATGAAAATGACCCAAACAATCACACTCCGAGATATTGAAATGTATTTGAGACTGACATTAATTTCCGTGTTGAAGTAGCTTTGAGAAATAGTCATGTGGTTAAAGAAGAAGAAATTAGTAAAGGTCCAGTGAGGTGACTTAGCGAGAGAAGGAGCCTGTGTCTTGTCGGTATAAGGCAAAGGAAGGGAGGGAGGGAGAGGCTTTTGCATCTGGAAGTCACTTGATCACTTGATCACTTGATATCCTGTTATTCATCGATTTGCTCGAGTGGGCACCAGTAACATTTCCATTTGACCTTATCACTTACCAGTGTAGCCCAATGGCATCTGCTTGCTTCAGGAATACAAAGAGCCTCAAACTGTTCGCTCAGGGTCTTGAAGAAGAAGTCTGACCATCTTGTAGGTGGGCAGCCATGTGATCTTTTGACAACCCGTGGGATCCAGTCGGTAATGGCTCTAGTCCAGTGGTCATCTCCAAATCGCATTACATGTCCAGCCCATCTGATCTTCGATGCCTTGGCAAACGAGACAGCATCCTGATTCTGGAATAGCGACGGAGGTCAGAACTCTGGATTCCTTCTCTCACTTGAGTGAGGCATGATATTCCAAGCATAGCTCTTTCAATTCCTCTCTGGGAGACCTAAATAGCATTCTCATCCTGCTTTCATAGGGCCCAGGTCTCTGAGGCATATGTTAATGCAGAGAGAATGGTGGAGTTGAAGAGATGTGCCCAGAGCCGGAGGTTCTTTGTCCTTTTTAGCTATTTCTTCGATGCTTTTGAAGGCATTCCATGCCGCCTCTCTTCCTCCTGCACAGCTCAAGTTTTAGGTCGTTCATCATGTTGACTTCTCAACCTAGGTACACATAACTGCTGCATTCAGAGATGTTTGTTCCATTGAGAGTGAATGGGGCCTCTGGAACTAGTTCATTCTTTCATGAACATAGTTTTGTTCAGATTCAGCTGTAGACCTATCTTTCCACATTCTCAGTCGAAGTCAGCCAGCATTTGTGCCATTTGGCTAATGTTTGGTGTTATTAGAACGATGTCATCAGCGAAGCGGAGGTGGTGTAGTTGCCGACCATCTATCTTACTCCCATTCCTTCCCATTCTAACTGTCGCATGATATTCTCGAGGGTGGCACAGAAGAGTTTTGGTGAAATGGTATCACCCTGTCGAACCCCTCTTTTGACATCAATGATCACTTCCTTGCAGAATCGTGAGATCCTGATGGTGAATCCGTAATACAGATCACGAAGGATCTTGACGTATTGGATTTGAATGACCTTTTGGCTATGGTTTCAATGACCGCTTTGGTCTCAACATAATCAAAGGCTTTCTTTAAATCAATGAATGTGAGACAGAGCGGAATCTTGCATCTGGAAGTATGACCAAAATATTCAGTTATTTCTATCAATCCTGTCTGTAAATTAGAACTAACAGGAGGAGTCTTTAAATACTGCTATAGTTTTAAAACTTTGATATCTCTTGAAAAGTTTTATTGAGTCAACTGGGGTATAATTTTTTAAAATCCTGTACTAAGACTCCTGGGAGTGACACCATTGCTCTGTATCCCATCACTGGGCTGAGGGTAGGCTTCAGGACTGTTGTAAAGATTCCTTAAACCGTGATTCCCATCCAGGCACTGCTCTCTGTGGCAGTGACCTGTTCATATGCACCTTTAGGAAATATTTGCCTCTTCTCTCACCCTGAAGTGACCATGCTGGGTTCCTACCTATCATCAGTCAGATTTCTTGTCAGTCAGAGCTCTGGGCCTGCATCTCAGCAGGGATAAAGCCCCAAGCAGCTGTCACACAGCCCAGTTTGAGATTCTTCAAATGCTCACTTCTCCCCAACGAAAGAAGGGCTTTGAGCCCCCTGTCTACTACACAGGAGACAGCTTGTGTCTAGACTCTGAATATTCAGGGCCCCTGTCTACACTGGAAGCAGTGTGTGTCTGTACTATAATTATTCAGGACCCCTGTCTACACCGGAGGCAGTGTGTGCCTGTACTATGAATATTCAGGCAGTCCTGACCTGTTCTCCTGACTTCCTCCACGAGTGGCAATTACCGTGGTCTGTGTTTTAGAATCCCGTTGACCTCAGAATGTCTGTCTTTTCAAGGATACCTCTTTTCATTTACTGAGAATGATCTGGGGGTTAAAAGTCTCTGTATGTTGTGAGCAGATTTGGAAAATAAAAACAAAAGCTGTGTTTTTTCTCCAGAGCTCGACATTCCATCAAGGATGCTACAACACAGAGAAAAGGAGCCTGTGAGCCCCCACCCCACACCCTCTCTCCTACCCCCGACCTTCCTCCCATTCAGGAGTTCACAGAGATTTTCTTTTTAAATACTCAGAGCTTGGAGCCAGCCTTTTCCACATGGGTAATCCCAATGACCAGTAATATACCCAGCCCCTGTGTAAGGAACCATTTCTGCATGTGTGACCCAGTAGTTGGTGCGCAATCCATAGCTTGAAACCTGACTCCACACCAGGACCTGAGACCATGCAGACACTGATTGTCACCAAGATAATCTGTAAGGATTCCTAACAAGTTACTGACCTGGTCACCAAGGTCATCTGTAAGGATTCCTAACAAGTTACTGACGTGGTCACTAAGGTCGTCTATAAGGATTCCTAACAAGTTCAGATAGGAAAGGTGTGTGGCTGGGACTGTGCCCTCAAATTCCTGGAGGACAGTGGGACCTGCAGTTTCTGAGCAGCTTCAGATTACTGAGATGTTTTAGCTTCACTCCTTCCTTGAAGAGCTGAAAATCTCCCCTAAAGACAGATAGCTGTGGAAAGGAGAAGCTCCTGGGTTTACACCATGGCCTCTTGTTCTCTAGCAAAGGCTCATGTCTCATGAAATCCTGCACTTCCAGTTCCTTCCTCTGAGCCTTGAGGCTGTTCCCTGTGGTCCGTAGTGCAGGAAACAGCTGTAGACCCAGAAAGTCAGAGGCTTCCACATCACGTGTAACTGAGCTGCTGGGGACCAGGCATAGAGCAGAGATGCTTCTGGAACCTCCCACACAGGCAAGGCTAGACATCCATGTTCTGTCCGGGGACCAATAGCTAGAGAAAGGGGCAGCCCGGGGCCTGTCCCCCTGCCTCACCCACGCCTTGTAATCAGGTCATCTCAGCTCTTAATGAAAGCATCTTGGAAGGAAAATGGGAACAAGCTGAGTCACCAGCACTTCAGGGCCTTGGCTGAGTGCTTTAGTGTGGGGCCTGCAGGCTGCGCGCCTCCATTAATGCTCTGGCGTCACTGTGGAGGATATCTTGTCCCCTGCTGAGGTGTGGTGCGTGATGCGAGGATATCAGGACTAAATGGGAAGTCCTATGAGTGCAAAAGTACTTAAAACTCTGCCCCCCCAAAGTGGAGTCCTGAAATCGGGCGCTGCCACATTGATTATTCATTAAGCTACACGGGACTGGCCTGGGTCTCTGTAGCTTCCCCTTCAGGCTCCCCTGTCAGCCCTGGCTGAGCACTTTCTGGGCTCCGGGCACCACATCAAGTGCATTATTCAGGTACAGGATCTTACAGTGTAGCAATGGGCATTTAAAATGAGGCTGAGAGGGTCGGAGAGATAGCCCAGCGGGTAGGGCGTTTGCTTTGCATGCGGCCGGCCTATGCCAGCCTGGGTTCGATCCCCGACATCCCATATTATGGTCCCCTGAGCACCGCCAGGAGTAATTCCTGAGTGCAGAGCCAGGAGAAACCCCTGAGCGCCGCCAGGTGTGACCCAAAAAAGCAAAAAAAAAAAAAAAAATGAGGCTGAGAGAGAGACAGAGAGAGAGAGAGGAAGAGAAGAGAGAGAGAGAGAGAGAGAGAGAGAGAGAGAGAGAGAGAGAGAGAGAGAGAGAGGAAGAGAGTTTGAGTGCCATAGAGGCAGGTTGGAGGCAAGGGTGTCTGGGAACATTGGTGGTGGGAAATGTGCACTGGTGGAGGTTTGGGTGCCGGAACACTGTATAACTTTGTTCATGAACATCTTTGTAATGGTCTATCTCACAGTGATATAATAAATGTAAAGGTAGTAATAAAAAATATAAAATGAGACTCCCCACTCCTGTGTTAAAGGGAGGAAACTGCAGCCCTAGGCTGCAAACAGGTGGCGCTGTGGAGCTGCCTTGGGAGAATCCCTCAGTGCAGGCCCATCCCTTTCCTTCTGGAGCATGTTTTTATCTTATTTTAAAAAACTTTTTAAATTTGTTTATTTTTCATTATACCACAGGTGAGATATACAATCACAAAACTTTTCAAGATTGGGTTTGTCATATAGTGTGTTCTAGCACCCATCCCTCCACCAGTGCACATTTCCCACCACCAATGTCCCTGGATTCCCTCTCCCTTCCCCAGCCTGCCTCTACAGCAGATGCTTTGCCTCTCTCTCTCTCTCATACTCCTCTCTCTCTCTCACTCACTCACTTGCCTCTCTCTCTCGTTCTTGCTCTCTCCTTCCCCCTTCTCTTACACATTGTGTCTTGCAATACATACATTTAGGGGTTATCATGTATATCCTTTTGCCTTGGTTACTGTGTGGATATGGTCTATTGTGCTGAATCCTTTCCGGAAGCCAGCTTGCTTGCATGGTTGACCTTCATCTAGTGTTCTGCCAATCCTGGTCAGGATGACTCCAGTGAACAGCTTGTAGATGACGGACAACAGGCAGATGGGGCGATAGTTGCCAATGTCGTGAATGTCTCCCTTCTTGAACGGTAGAACTGTCATGCTGGTTTTCCATTGGGAGGGCACCTTGCATTCGGACAGGTAGCATGTGAAGAGCCAAGCTAGTGTATTGATGAGTACCGATGGCAGATTCTTCAGGTGTTCAGGTCTGACTTTGTCTGGGCCCGGTGCTCTTCCTCTATTTACTGACGAAATGGCATGTCGAATTTCAGAAGGGAGAACGTTGGGAACAGCATATCCATCCTGCGGAATTTGGTATGTGGGCAGGTGGACATGGCTATCAAAGAGATCTGAGTAGAAGTCATGGATAATCTTCTCCATTGCCTTTCTGGAAGATGTGAGCAATCTATCAGGATGTCGGAGGGCAGTCATCTTGGTCTTATAGTTGGCGAAGGACAGGCGGGCGTTGCGGAATGCTTTTCCCGGCTTCTGCTGCATCTTCCAGTATTTCTGTTCTTCTCTATTTGAGGTCTTCCTTTATTGCTTCTCTGCACTGCTTTGCAAGCTTGACGTTAGCATTTGGTTGCCTGAGGCTCGCGCCTTGCCACGAAGCCTCAGGCAACCAAATGAGTTGGGTGAATGAGCTCGAGAGTTTCTGAAGACAAGTGTCCTTTTGTGTCTTTCTCTTTCTTGGCATTCTTCATACAATCATGGAGGTACTGAACCAGTTGGTTGCATTCATCTATGTTGTCAATGATGGTATCTTCCCATGTTGCCGCAATGGTGCCAAAGAGTTCCCAGTTGGTGGTCGTTCTGGGAGTTCTCTTCTTAAACTTTGCAGCCTTTTCTCCCCATTGCATGAAGTAGAATTTTGCATGAAGGAGACGGTGATCCGATCCTGTTTGGAATTTTGGGATGACAGCAACATCAGTGAGACAAAACCATCGATTGAAGATAATGTGGTCAATTTCATTGTGGAACTGTCCACCAGGATATTCCCATGTCCAATGTTTCGCTTCAGTCTTCTGGAACTATGAGTTCCCATGAATGGTCTTGGTGGACATGATGAACTCAGATAGTTTCTCACCCTGTTCATTCCATTCTAGGCCATGGATCCCCATGTTGAGTTCTTCAGCCGATCTTTTCAGTCCTATCTTGGCATTAAAATTGAGGTTTGTAGGGAGTTCCAGATGCCGCTCTGTCTCACGTTCATTGATTTAAAGAAAGCCTTAGATTCTGTGGAGACTGAAGCAGTCATTGAAGCCCTAGCCAAACAGGGTGTTCAAACCCAATACATCAAGATCCTTCGTGAGCTGTATTACGGATTCACCACCAGGATCTCACCATTCTACAAGGAAGTGATCATTGATGTCAAACAAGGGGTTCGGCAGGGTGATGCCATTTCACCAAAACTCTTCAGCACTACCCTCGAGAACATCATGCACAATTAGAATGGGAAGGAATGGGAGTGAAGATAGATGGTCGGCAACTATACCACCACCGCTTTGCCAATGACATCATTCTAATAACACCAAACATTAGCCAAGTGGCACAAATGCTGACTGACTTTGACCGAGAATGTGGAAAGATAGGTCTACAGCTGAATCTGAACAAAACTATGTTCATGAAAAATGAACTAGTTCCAGAGGCCCTATTCACTCTCAATGGAACAGACATCTCTGAATGTGGCAGTTATGTGTACCTAGGTCGAGAAGTCAACATGATGAATGACCTAAAACCTGAGCTGTGCAAGAGGAAGAGAGCGGCATGGAATTCCTTCCAAAAGCATTGAAGAAATAGCTAAAAGGACAAAGAACCTCCGGCTCTGGGCACATCTCTTCGACTCCACCATTCTCTCTGCATTAACATATGCCTCAGAGACCTGGGCCCTATGAAAGCAGGATGAGAATGCTATTCAGGTCTCCCAGAGAGGAGTTGAAAGAGCTATGCTTGGAATATCATGCCTCACTCAAGTGAGAGAAGGAATCCAGAGTTCTGACCTCCGTCGTTATTCCAGAATCAGGACTCTGTCTCGTTTGCCAAGGCATCGAAAATCAGATGAGCTGGACATGTAATGCGATTTGGAGACGACCTCTGCACTAGAGCCATCACTGGCTGGATCCCACGGGATGTCAAAAGATCACGTTGCCTCCCATCTACAAGATGGTCAGACTTCTTTGTCAAGACCTTGAAGGAATGGTTTGAGGCTCTTCATATTCCTGAAGCAACCAGATGCCATTGGGCTACATTGGCACGTGATAGGGTCCGATGGAAATGTTACTGACACCCGCTCAAGCAAATCGATGAATAAAGGTATTCAAGTGATCAAGTGATCCTTTTGCCTATGTTCAATGTTCAGTTCTAGACTGGTGTTACCATTTGTCGGGAGCCCCTGGGGTCCCCAATAATACCAGGAAGTGAGTTCCCTTCTACCTCCGAAGCCAGCGGGGATGGATGAAAACTCAGCACTCCGGTGCAGTTTTAAAAGGGCTTTACTATCACAGGTTCCTATATACAATCCAAGAGCAGGGAAAACTCTGGACTCTGGGTTCCCAGCTAGGCCCCAGCCACGTGTAGGCCAAGATGGCTGCAGCCACATGTTGAAGCCCAACAGAGAAAGGAGAGGACAGAGAAGCAAAACGCCAAGGGAAGCTAAAAATGGCAAAAGGGTCTTTCTCTCTTCTGTCTGCTTATTTTATAGATAGAAATCCACCAAAACTTCCCAGCCAGACCCATTGTGGGCTGGGCTATCTAGAGATGAGTACAGATAAACAACTCTATTGAAATGCAGCACTTGAGGTGGCCTTCTGGCTATTGCAAGCACCAGAGCTGATTCAAAGCCTCCTTAGCAGAGCTGGGAGGTGCTGCAAGCTAAATATAGCTGGAAGCTAAGTAGGGTGTCCCCCAACAACCTATTTCCAACAATTATTAGACTCCCATCTCTTCTCTTTCTCACCTAACCTCTGACTCCCACATACTTGCAGTTGATTCCAACCACTGGCAAGTTCTCATAGTCCATGTTTTGCCTGGCCTTGGATATTAGTATCATACTTTTTTTATATACTACAAATGAAAGCAGTCATTCTATATCTATACTTTTCCTCTGGCTAATTTCACTTAGCATGATACTCTCCATGTCCATCCATTTATAGGCAAATTTTATAATTTTGTTTTTCCTAACAATTGCATAGTATTCCATTATGTAGATGTACCATAATTACTTTAGCCAGTTGTCTGTTCTTGGGCACTCAGGTTGTTTCCCAGATGCTAGCTATTGTGAATAGTGCTGCAAATGAATATAGAAGTACAGATGGTGTTTCTGCTGTGTGTTTTTGGGCTCACAGGGTATAGTGGTATTGCTGGGTCAAATGGGAGTTCAATTTCTAACTGGGAATCTCTGTGTAAAAAATGAACTTAGACTTCTGTCTAAAGCCGTACAAAAATCAGATCAAAATGGATTAAAGATCTTAATATGAGACTTGAATACATAAAGTACATCAAAAAAATAGTGGCAGGGCCGGAGCGATAGCCCAGCGGGTAGGGCGTTTGCCTTGCACGCGCCGGCCTGTGCCGGCCAGGGTTCGATCCCCGGCATCCCATATGGTCCCCTGAGCACCGCCAGATGGTCCCCCGAGCACCGCCAGGAGTAAGTCCTGAGTGCAGAGCCAAGAGTAACCCCTGAGCATTGCCAGGTGTGGCCACAAAAAAAAAAAAAAAAAAAAAAATAGTGGCAGAATCCTTCATGACATTGATGACATTGAAGCTAAAGGCATCTTCAAAGATGAAACATCACTAACAAAGCAACTGGAAGCAAAGATAAACATATGAGACTACATGAAACTAAAAAGCTTCTGCACCTCAAAAGAAACAGTGACCAAGATATAAAGACAACCACGGAGTGGGAAAGAATATTCACCCAATACCCATCTGATAAGAGGTTAATATCCAAAATTTATAAGGCACTAGTAGAACGTTACAAGAAGAAAATAGCCCAACCCCATCAAAAATGGGGGAGGAAATGAACAGACACTTAGTCAAAGAAGAAATTTGAATGAACAAAAGTTAAAAAATGTTCATCATCACTAATCATCAGGGAGATGCAAATCAATACAACAATGAGATATCATCTCACACCACAGAAACTGGTACATATCCAAAGGAACAAGAACAAATACTGGAGTGGATTCAGGGAGAAAGGGACTCTCATCCATTATTGGTGGGAATGTCCAATGGTACAGTCTTTTTGGAAAACAATATGGACATTCCTCCAAAAACTGGAATGTGTTTTAAATGCACATGAAATAAATAGGATCAGAAATGACAATGACTGATTCAAGATTCTATATTCAAAGTCATAAGCACTTGATCACTTGACTTCCCGTAGATCATTGATTACTCAAGCGGGCACCAGTAACATCTCAATATGTCCTGTCACATGCAAGATAGCCCAAGGGCATCTGCCCACTCCAGGAACACACAGAGCCTCAAAACATTCCATAAAGTCATGGGAATGAGGTCTATAATTGTTACCGGTATTTGGCATGTCAAATATGACACTGGTAGCTTGCCAGGCTCTGCCATGTGGGTGATATAATTAAATCTTTCCAATTTAATAGTAATTCTACTTGAATTGACAAAATTTAAGTTCTTTGAAATTTAAGATATAATCTGATATATGCATATAGTATGAAAGGATTCTCCCCTCCAAGATAATTAACACATGTAGCACCTCACATCTTTAATTTGTTTGTGTGTGGTGAAGGGATGCAGCCCATGTCAGCTATGTGCACACAAATGTTCTACCCATGAACCAAAACCCCAACTCACTTATTTATCTTTAAATAAAGGGAAAACTGGAGGAATTGGAGAGATAATCTATCAGATAGGGCACCTGCCTTACATGTAGCGAATCCGGGTTGAGCCCTGCACCCCATGTTGTCCCCACGCAGAGAGAGGAGTAATTCCTGAGTGCAAAGCCAAGAATAACTCGAGCACTGCCAGTGTGGTCCAAAAGGCACAAAAACAAAACCATAACCAGAAAAATATGGGGTCAGAGTAAAAGCATGCCGATCTAGGTTTGATACCTAGCATATCATATGGCACTCTGAGCCTGCCAGGAGTAAGCCTGAGCACCACTGGGTGTGACACACACCAAAAGAAAAGAAAAAAAGAAAAAAAATCTTACACTTATTTTAATAGGGGTGTCACCTAAAGCAGTGTGTGGAGCCTGGGTCCACTCAGAGGTGTTTTTTGGGGGAGAGGGGTCACACCTGGTGATGCTCAGGGGTTACTCCTGGCTCTGCACTCAGAAGTTACTCCTGGCAGTGGCAGTGCTCAGAGGGTTGAACCCGAGTTGGCCGAATGCAAGGCAAATGCCCTGCCTGCCATACTATCACTCCGCGCCCCACTCAGCAAAATTTTACCAGGTATTGCAGGTCTGACAGTCATAATTCAAAGTCATAATATTAATTAATTAACAAAACCTACTGGTATTCCTAGCATGCCTTTTTTTTTATCATCTGTCTATGTTAGTTAAGACGAGGGCAGCTGGTTCCAGAGAGAGAGTTCAAGGGTTAAAGGTGCTTGTCTGTCACACAGCCGACTCTGGTTGAGTTGCAAACCCTGCGCACTGCTAGGTATGTCCCCCAAAAAGCAACAGCACAATAACAAAAACCCACCCCAAAACCCACACTTTCTTTTTTCTTTTTTTTTTTCTTTTTTTGGGTCACACCCAGCGATGCTCAGGGCTACTCCTGGCTCTGCACTCAGGAATTACTCCTTGCGGTGTTCGGGGGACCATATGGGATGCCGGGGATCAAACCCAGGTCGGCACAGGCCGGCCTCATGCAAGGCAAACGCCCTACCCACTGGGCTATCACCCGCCCAAAACCCACACTTTCATGTTAGGATAACTGACTACCAAAGAAAATAAAAACAAATCCAAAGATATAAACATAATATGAATGTGTTTGATGTCACATATTAGAAGCAGCTGCCTCCACCACGAGCCTCTTAACACCTGATTCCCTTTATTTCAGAGTTTCCTCATTCTGAGCACTTTCCAGCCCATAGGGACATTGTAGGGAGCACAGAAATCACAAATCTACTTAAATCTCATTGCCCAAATTTTTAACACTTAGAGTCAGAGAGATAGTATAACAGGTAGGTGCTTGCCTTGCATGTGACCAACCCCAGTTCTGTTCCCAGCACCCCAAAGGGTCCCTCAGCACTGCCAGGAGTAATTCCTAAGTGCATAACCAGGAGAAACCCCTGACCACCACCAGGTGTGACAAACAAAAAAAAAAAAAATCCAGCCTAATCACATGACATTGCTGCAAGAGAGACTTGAAAAATATCATTCCTTTCAGTGCTGCTGGTGGATCCACTGCATGGGTGGGATCTGAGCTTTTCACCATTGATGGACCTTTTGGGGTGACTCACACTTTGGGCTGTTATTAACAAAACTGCTATTTAAGTTGCACTCAAATGTGAGTGCAACTCATGGCGTGGGTGAAGTGTTTCTTTTCTCTTGGGGAAATACCTAAGTCAGGACTTGCTGGGTTGTTTGGAACCTGCACATCTATGGTAATGCAGAAAGGCTGAACTGTTTTCTTAAGGAGCTCAGCAATAAGTTGCCAATTTTTCCAAAAGTTTTTATTATTTTCTAGGGGTGGCTTAGTAGGCCTTGGGGGCCATTCCTGGTCACGCTTTGTGGTTTGAGCCTGACAATTCAGTGCTAAGGCCCATGTGGTGCCAGGGATCAAACTTGGGGCGTTGCTCTGCCACTTGAGCCCCATCTCCAGCCCGGGATTATAAACCCAACAGGACACAGATGCAGGCATCAGGTGTTGGTGCCAGCTGTGACATGGGGTCAGAGTCAGCCAGTGTAAGAGAAAGAGTTACACCAATTAGAAGGGGAGAAAGATGGGTGGCCAGCTTGTACTGGTGTGTGTGAGGAAGATTTTCACAGCTGGAAGAAAGGCAGGTGGGCTATAAGAAAAAGGTCATGAGATCTCAGGGGGGGGGGACAGCCATGCCCAACGGCTAAGGGAACCGGAGCTAGGCTCCCAAGAAAGTGACCAGGGAGAACAAGAGTTTCATTTTGGCCAGTGGTTGATTCCATGGGAGCTAGTGTTGCCAGAGGAGGAGCACATGAGCAGTGGAGAAGGAACCCTAGGAACCTTCGGGGCTGGTGGGTGGCAGGCACCCTCAGCACTGATGGGACCCCATTGGAAGTCTCACGAAGCCTTTTAAAGACTTTTTAGATGCTGTATCCCATCCAAACAAAATGAAAGCTAAGGCGTGGGAGAGGTCAACAGAAGGCTCAGGTTCGAGCTGGGCCAGTTCCTGTCCATTCAGCCCTGTCATCTGTTTGCCTAGGAGGGCTGTGCTCAGGTGTTCTTGGCCAGTCCTGTTCTGGTTCTTAGAGAGAAGAGAAATAGAGGAAGACAGCAAGCATGGATGTGTTTTACTCCATCTGCCCCAAAGATGGTCCCAGTGGAACAAAGTAGAAGGAAGCATTAACCCAGGGCTTCTCTGGGGGCTGAATCACACAGGAGAGGGTGGGTCCTGCCACCCACCAGCCCCCAGGGTTGCACTGTGCTCCTCACACCTGAGGCCCAGTGCACACCTTGGTTTTAGAGACCAAACCTCAGTTTCAGAGAGTTCTTTAGTGCTCTGCTCCATTCTCACTCTGTGAGGCCAGGTGGACAGCTGGTCACCACCCTTCCACACTCTATTACCCCCAGGGAGTGGTGCCCACTCAGTCCATGGGGGCTGGGTCCAGTCTGGCACTACCTGCCCATAGTGACCCAGCAGAGTGATAAGTAGTTGTACACTCCGCCTTTGTGACTCAGCTTTTAGGATGGGATTCCACCCACATGGGTGGTGGTTGATGGGGTTCAAAGCAGGGACACACCTGCATCCCCTCCTGGTGCCTGTAGTGGGCACCACTGCAGGGCACTCTGACCTGGAATTGCAGAATTATAAGTGGCTTCATCATTGCCCAGGTTTCCTTGTGAAACCGCTGCTTGGTAACTGTCATTGACAGAGGCTTTAGCACCCCTCCCCTCTCCTGGCTGCAATTCAGTGTGTGGGTGCCCTCTGCAGGGTGCAGGTTAGAGAGGGAGCAGGGCTGGCTGGTGCCATCTTTTCTGTGGCAGGCACTCCTTGTCATGGCCAGCAGAGAGAGGTCCCTGCTTCAAGTGGCCTCTGGCCCCTCTCTGACCCTCCTGGGCTTTTCTTGAGATGGGCCTGTCACCGTAGTGATGGTTGAATGAGCAGAGATGCTGATTGCATGGAGAAAGAGCAGAGCCGGGCCACAGTGACCTGCTGGCTGCTGCTCAGAGCAGGTGGTTTAGGAAGCCATAGACTGGCTCTGCTCTGTGTGTGTGTGTGTGTGTGTGAGAGAGAGAGAGAGAGAGAGAGAGAGAGAGAGAGAGAGAGTATGAATGAGGGAGAGCAGTGAAGGGTGTTACTTGGACCCAGGATCCTCCTGACTCTGCAAGAAAGTGCACGTGGGAGCAGTGGTTTTGGAAAACAATCAGAAGAGGCTTGTTAAGTGGCACTCTAGCCAGCCATACTCAGCCCCAGGACAGTGCTTCTGGGAATCCACATGTAGAGTCGAAAGATGCCATATCTAAGGGGTTTCATCAGAAGATTGCTTCAGGTATGAGATCATTGGAGCTATGTCCATCACTTGGGGAGTAAGTTAGTAAAGATGGACAGGAAACATTGATAGCAGACAGGGGGATGGCCTGCATGTGTGAGGCCTGGGATTTGACCCCTCAGTACTGCCCAAAGCAAAGAACATTAATGGCAAGATGATATATCATCAAAACAGTGCTGAGCTGGAGTTGCAGCGTAAAAAAGGACTGGAGCACATGTTCTGCATATGGGAGCCCCAGGTTTGGTTCCAGCACCACATGGTCTCCGAGCTCCCAGGGCAACCCCCAAGCTCGGAGTCAGGAATAGAAGACTATGATCTGTTGCTTGTGAGTAAATGAAAGATGTTTCAGATTTTACCAGGGTGTTACTCAGATTCAAGAAGTCCAAGCACATTATTGATGGGAGTCGAGGTGGAAAAAATATGGTGGGTGTGGGGGGCATGGAGGGAGCAGTGTTGGCAAGAGGGAACTAAAGGTGCTCGTTGTTTGCACTGTTGAGAGGGAGTGGTGGGAAGGTTCATTCCAACTTCTGCCTTGACACTTGTCAAAGAAAAACATACCAAAAGCTTAATTGACATTTATTTTACTGACTAAATATTTTCTGAACATAAGATATGTAGGGAACAGAGAAAAAATACAGCACAAAAAAGTTCTGGACCAATAATCTCAGATTGTTTTTTATTAGAACACTCCCTTGTCCTTGGTTTACCCAAGCCTCAGTCCCCAACACTCATGTACTAAAAATGTTCATTCACCCCTTACCTCAAGCATCATATTCTGAGCTCCTGTTGCAAGTCACTGTAAAGATGAGGCAGGGGGAGGTGTTCTCTGAATCAGATTTCCACCTGTCACTCTATCTGTCCTTCTGTGTCATTTCACTCAGCATGATGCTCTCCATATCCATCCATTTATAGGCAAATTTTGTGACTTCATTTTTCCTAATAGCTGCATAGTATTCCACTGTGTAGATCAGACAATATACAACAGGAGAGAGAGAGAGAGAGAGAGAGAGAGAGAGAGAGAGAGAGAGAGAGAAGAAAAGTACCTGACATAGAGACAGGTTATGGGTGTGGGCGAGGGAAACTGGGGATGCTGGGAAACATTCTCTGGTGGAGGATGGGTATTGGAACATTGTATGACTGAAACCCAATCATGAACAGCTTTGTAATGGTCTATCTCACAGTAATTCAAAACAAAACAAAAAATCTCATCCTATGCAGGAATCTGCCGCATTATCTGAGTGCAGGCGAACATTCTAGCCATGGTCTTGCCACCGTGCTAAACACACCTACTGTCAGTTCAGCTCAGCAGGGTTTTTGTCTGCTTGAGCGAGACTAGTATTCATATGAAATCAACTCGGGGCTATTTTCTTTCCTGGTTTTAAGAAGTTTGTGATCAAAATCATTTTTATGCCACAAGAAGGAAACTTTGAATTCCCAGCTTGGAAAAGCAGGTCTGTAAGGGAGACTGTCTGTAGAGCTCTTTCCAAACAAATGTTTGATCTCTTTAAAGGATTATGTATTGTTACACACCAGGAAGCAAATGGGCATATCAGGTTGATTTGTAAGCCTTTAATGTGTTATTCAATAAATACTTAAATTTAATGGAGCTTTAAGATAGAAATATCTGTAATATTTCTAGATCCACTTCACCACAGCAAGGTAATATTTGCTTTTCTTACTTCCAGCAAAATTAAATGGCTGCATCAAACTTCACACTGAGTTAGAGAGTTCCAGTGACTCTGAGGAGCTCAGGGCTTACTCCTGGCTCTGGGCTCAGGGATTACTCCTGCCAGGGCTCAGGAAACCTTATGGGATGCCAGAGATTGAATCTGAGTAGCCATTTATAAGGCAAGTGCCTTCCCACTTTAGTATTTCTCAGTCCCTGAGGATCCTAATTTTATCAATCTATGTATGTTTCCAAGAAAAATATGATTCAAATTACAAAGCACAGCATCAAGTAACATAAGTACATTATCAAACTTAGTAGTTTATTTAAGATTTGCCTGCAGTGGTCTTTAGTGAAAGGTACAACAATTTTTCAGAAGAAAAGCTATTTGGGATTTTTTTTAACACATTACACAACCTAATGCTTTGTGTACTGTGAGTTCAAGTTGGCATGATCCAAAGAGATGTAGCTTTATTTCCCTGCCTCATTGTGTAGCCTTAATAAAGCAGCCACTTAGGCAGCAAATAACAATGCAATTTTAGACTTTGGTTCTCACTGTGGTTCGTTGCTGCCACTGTGCTCAAAAGCTAGTGTCCTGACACCGTGTATAAGCATGATAAATTATGGTTTCATTTTAGGAAAGATTATTGATTTGCTCATGTCCCCCCCCGCCTGCCTGCCTCTGGTGCAGACCTTAGTGGGAAATTGAAGCCTTCTCAATGCGGAATATTATAGCCAATCAAAAGGGCGTCCTGTGCTTACCTGATTTATAATGAAAGGTGATATGGGTGAGTGGTTTCACGTTGCTCGGCCTGCAGTGACTGTAATCAAGAGATAGAGCGACTCCACGTACAGGCTGGGTCTCACCAGATTATTCACTGCATTTCCTGGGACGCTCATCCATTTAGATAGAGGAACTAGCACTGATAAATGCGTCCATATTTCATTTTGCTCTTACAGCCAGGTAACATCCAGATTACACTGTGGTTATTCGTTTCTCCTTTTCAGGGTCCAGTTATCTAAATGTGATTTGATTTCAGTGATTTTTTTTTCCTCACACAAAGCCTGGGGTAGTGGAGGGAAAGACAAAATGATTTATTTATCAAGGAAAGGAGCAAAAAAATAAAAATAAAAAGCAAAAAAATAAGAAAAAGAAAAAGTGGAACATTTTATGGAATCTTGAAAGATATGGGGGGTCAAGGAATAAATGTATATATATATATATATATATATATATATCCTCAGTAAAATGCAGAGAGGTCACAAAACATCTTGGCAAGGGAAGCTAGACTTCATTTGATTTTATTGTTATGAATTTTCTTTTAAGATATCATCCGGGGCCTGGAGCAATAGCCCAGCGGGTAGGGCGTTTGCCTTGCACGCGGCCGGCCTAGCCGGCCCGGGTTCGATCCCCGGCATCCCATATGGTCCCCCCGAGCACCGCCAGGAGTAATTCCTGAGTGCAGAGCCAGGAGAAACCCCTGAGCATTGCCGGGTGTGACCCAAAAAGCAAAAAAAAAAAAAAAAAAAAGATATCATCCCATTAATTGGCAAAGGAAATGGGGAAACATTTTTAAGTCAGGGTAGTTGTGATATGACAAATATAAATTTAGAGGGAAATATTGAAATTGCAGGAAATATAATGAAAATATAGTCAATGCCAGATTTGAAATACAAGCAGTATTATGATGCCACATTGCCGCTGTTGGCAACATGGCAGGGCCGCGGAAACCAGTGAGCTCACATTGGAAAACCTCATCCTTCTGCACCTTACACTGATACATAAAATGGGCACGCGTGGCCTTACACCGATGTGTAAGATTGGCGCGCATGGCCTTACATTTATATATAAGATGTGCGTGTATGGTCTTACACTGATATATAAGATGCGTGCATGTGACCTTACACTGATATATAAGATGGGCTCACATGGCCTTACATTCATATATAAGATGGGCTCGCATGGCCTTACATTCATATATAAGATGGGCTCTCATGGCCTTACATTCATATATAAGATGGGCTCACATGGCCTTACATTCATATATAAGATGGGCTCTCATGGCCTTACATTCATATATAAGATGGGCTCGCATGGCCTTACATTCATATATAAGATGGGCTCGCATGGCCTTACATTCATATATAAGATGGGCTTGCATGGCCTTACATTCATATATAAGATGAGCATATGTCCTTACACTGATATATATGATGAGTGCACTTGGGCTTACACTGATATATAAAATGTGTGTGTATGGTCTTACACTGATATATAAGATGTGCATGTATGGCCTTACACTGATGTATAAGATAAGTGCACATGGCCTTACACTAATATATATAAGATGTGCAAGGCCTTACACTGATGTATAAGATGCGCGTGTGTCCTTACACTGATGTATAAGAAGCATGTGTGGCCTTACACTGATGTATAAGATGTGTGTGTGGGCTTACACTGATGTATAAGATGTGCACATGTCCTTACACTGATATATAAGATGGGCACGTGTGGCCTTACATTCATATACAAGATGCATGTGTGGTTTTATACTGAGGTATAAGATGCTCATATGGCCTTACACTGAGGTATAAGATGCGCTGTGTGCCCTTACACTGATGTATAAGATGTGCACATGGCCTTACACTGATGTGTAAAATGCATGCATGTGGCCTTACACTGATGTATAAGATGCGTGCATGGCCTCTCCAGGTAGAGACTTGCTGAGGGCTGGAGGCCTTCCTCAAAATGTATGTGGAATAGAATGTGGGAAGGTTCCATGAAATATGTGTGGAATTAGTGTTTCTTGAGGTATTTGTAGATTGGGGACTTCCTGCATGCATTACATGCATAAACTGTCATTTAACTAATACTCATATGCAAAATATAATACCAAGTGCCAAGTGTCAGACCTGGTCCCTGCCGACCAAGTGTAAAACTCACGGAATCAGAGTATGGAATCTTACAGTCCCACAAGTAATCATACATTTTTAAGCACCTGCATTAAAGTATTTTTAAATCATTCATTTTGATCACTTGACATCCTGTTATTCATCGATTTGCTTGAGCGGGAGCCAGTAATGTTTCAATTTGTCCCTATCATGTGCCAGTGTAGCCCAATGGCATCTGCTTGCTCCAGGAATACGAGGAGCCTCAAACCGTTCTCTCAGGGTCTTGACAAAGAAGTCTGACCATCTTGTAGGTGGACGGCCACGTGATCTTTTGATGTCCCGTGGGATCCAGTAGGTAATGGCTCTAGTCCAGCAGTAGTCTCCAAATCGCATAGCACGTCCAGCCCATCTGATTTTCGATGTGTTGACAAATGAGACAGCGTCCCTAACTCTGGAACAGCGACAGAGGTCGGAACTCCGGATTCTTTCCTCTCACTTGAGTGAGATGTGATATTCCAAGCATAGCTCTTTTGATTCCTCCTTGGGAGACCCGAATAGTGTTCTCATTCTGCTTTCGTAGGGTTCAGGTAGTGGCAAACCTTGGAGAAATAGTCCAGATTGAGAGCCGGCAAGGTAGATGGTGAGTGAAGGCAAAAGCTTCGCTTCACCATGATACTGTTAGGGACCCAGAGGAGCATGAAGGCTGAGGACCAGAAAAGCGATGAGGTAACTAGGAAATCGTTTTTCTGAGCATCTACAGAGACACTCAGGCAAACCCAAAAATAGCCCTTTGTACATGTTTTCACTGGCATCACTGATTTAAGCATGATGGCTGTTTCCGGTGTTGTGAGTCGTTATGGTCCTTAGCCCAGAGCCAGCCTTGAAGGTTTGGTCAGGTGGGCCCTTCCAGCTCTGGCAGCTCCTGGCAAACAACAGCAGCTAGATCTGTAGCTAATTGAAAGTGTTTGGGAGTATCACTGGCTTGGGGGCACTGTGTGATTTATGGGCTTCTGATCGAAAGATGCTTAAAAGATGGAATTGTTGGAACCAAGAAAAGAGTTGTGATTAATCAAAGAAGACAATTTACTAAATGACTCACTAAAACACTGCAGTAAAAAGTTAAAAAGAACTCTAGTTCTGGTGACCAAGGGATGTGTGGGGTGTTGGAGTGTGGAGAGAGTGAGTGTGTGTGTGTGTGTGTGTGTGTGTGTGTGTGTGTAAGAGAAAGAGAGAGAAAGAGAGAGAGAGAGAGAGAGAGAGAGAGAAATAAAGTAAGGATGCAGGATGTCAAAGGATGTTTCCTTTGACATCTGGAGCTCAGGGTGGGGGTTTTCAAAGTCAGATGTGTTTCCTTTATGTTTGCTAACTCTGTGTCTGTCACCACCACCCCATGTCAAGTTCCTGACTTCCTGTTTGTATCCCAGGAGCTCCGCCCCAGGGTTAGGGAGAATAACTGCAAAATAAACAATACACTAAACCATTTTCTTTGTATTAAAGACCCTGCTCGGAGGCCAATCCTTCTGTTTTCCTGAGTCTTTTCCTCAATCTCATTGTGCTATAAGGCTTGTGGGTCCCTTTTGTCAACATCGCTAGCACCCAGAAACAGGATGCGATAAACCAGAAATAAAAGGCCCTAGAACTTACCTACAGAGGAAAATCTTGGCTAATAATACGCAAGTACTTGTCTTGAAGATTGCTAGTCTGAGCTATCGGTTAAACATGTTTGCATTCTTCCTGTCTGGTGAACTGTCTTGTTAGTGAATACTTCTCTCTTCATAAGCACCGAGATATTTTTCCCCTTGATAGCTGACTGGTTAGTCCAGTTCTTTGAGGGAAAAAAAATTTCTGATCCGCTTACTTGGGACTTTGTAAATTGGTATTTTCTATGCAAGCTCTATGATTTGTAAACAGAAACACACACAAACACTTACATGCTCACACACACAGTCATACAGTCACACATTCTCTCTCTCTCTCTCTCTCTCTCTCTCTCACACACACACACACACACACACACACACACACACACCCTTTCCAGTTCACTTTCCTTTCTTACATGGATCTAGATTATGCTCAGCTCAGCCAGACATTGGGTTTCACCTCCTTGTAAGCAACAAAGACTCTGGCTTTGTCGCTTGTCACCCTTTCACAAACACACAACGACACACTTGCACTCTTTTGTTTTCTACCTTAATACTACCTACCAGTGCTAGCTAGAAAGTTTTAAAAAATTAGGACCTGAGGGCCAGAGCAGTAGTACAGCAGGGAAGGTACTTGCCTCTCATGCGACTGACCCAGTTTCAGTCACCTCCTCTCTCAGCTCATAGTATCCATGTCTAGCTCCAGGCACCACATATAATCCCCCAAGCTCCACCAGGAGGAATCCTTGAACACAGAATCAGGAGTAAGCCCTGATACTGCCAGATGGATCCCCATAAGCAAATAAACAAAAATTAAACTTGGGAACTGAGTTGGGTAAAGCACCCACAGAATTAGGACCCACCCCTGGCAACTTTGGGAGCTACAAATGATCATCCGTCTTTGTAATTCTAGCAAAGAACTCAATGGAAATGGCATATTTACCGAGAGGCATATTGAATGAAAATTGAAGAATCAGGTCTTAAAAATGAGAAACTCAGGACGGAGCAATAGCCCAGCAGGTAGGGCGCTTGCCTTGCACGCGCCGGCCCATGCCTCCCGGGTTTGATCCCCGGCATCCCATATGGTTCCCGAGCACCGCCAGGAGTAATTCCTGAGTGCAGAGCCAGGATTAAGCCCTGAGCATCACTGGGTGTGACCCCCCCAAAAAAGAGAGAAACTCAAAATATGTTAAATTCTGGTGTCCGGTTTTCTTATTGGCAAGACAGGGAGGGAGCTTCATGGCCCTAAAGAAAGGATTCCCTAGTAGAATCCTTACAAGCTCCATGACTCCAGTCAAGCTGAAGAGAGAAATGGCCAATATAGAGGCCAGAGCGATAGTCCAGTGGGTAGGGCGCTTGCCTTGCATGCGGCTGACCTGGGTTTGATCCTTGGCATCCCTTATGGTCCCCTGAGCACTGCCAGGAGTAATTTACTAAGCATCGCTGGGTGTACCCAAAAAGCAAAAAAAAAAAAAAAAAAAAGGAAAGAAAAAGGAAATGGCCAAGGACAGCTCATGCAGTCATATGGCCAGGACGTTTTGCAGGCAAGCGTGGTCATGGGTCACGGGGTGAGGTTTGCCCATGACCATACACTTTGATGACTTGTCTGCCCCTATTTACTCACCACATTTTCTCCTAATCCAACCACAGCCGCCACTCAGCTAGATGTGGATACTGTGAGCTAAGAGAGGAGTAGAACAAGTTTCCCTTCACTGAATGGAGCTCATCTGTGACCTGGAATATCTTGCTACCTACAGACTTGTTACAATTTTGAGTTATTATGGCAGGAAATGGCACGTCTCCAGCCACCCATCCCACAGCCAGAGGTTCAGTTGAAACCAAGTTACCTGCCAAACAGGAGGGCAGCCACCTCTAGGAATTTGGCTGATTCTGACCGTCTATGGGAAGAAACCATGGCCATTTAATAAGAAATCATGAAGTTTATAAGTTAATAAGAAATCATGAAACCACATGATTTCATACAGGAAGAAAAGTACACTAAATTTGGGGTTTGGGTTTGGGGGGTCACATCCAGCTGTGTTCAGGGGTTGCTTCTCGCTCTGTGCTCAGGGATCTCTCCTGACAGAGCTTGGGGATGTGGTGCTGGGGATCAAACGTGGGTCCACCGCGTGCAAGGGGAAGGACCTTGATCACAGCATACCCTTCCAGCACCTACACTGGAATTTATGTAAGAACTTTTTCACTTGTGAACAAAAATAGTTTTCTTTTTTATATTAAAACTGAAGATGATAATGGCATTGGGACAAGCCTGCACAATACCATTCTCATTTGTTTCCAAAATTGAATTTAAAAAATGAAAGGCTTCCCACTCACTGGTACTTTGTAAGAGGACAGTAAAGCATGAAATTCAAGGCTTCCTTCGTCCCTCCATCAGGTGCCACACTTGATGACAGTGATTATTAAGTGTCTGGGTGAAAAGAAGCAAGATATTGCATGACGAAAATTAATTACCCAAGGCATGATGAGGGCTCGGTTCAGAGCTCCTGATAACAAAATTATGTGTGTCCTTTTTGCCTTCTTTCAGTGCTGCAGAGCTGGTAATATTCTCTTGGGGGAATTAATCACGCCATACTTCATCTTCCTGCTATTATCAATTGCACATCTGCAATTGTTCAGATGCAAAGCACATGTGGCATAACGCAGTTGTGTTTGTTCTTCTAGAGCCTTCATAACAAACACCAGGAGGAGAGCTTGAATGGCGAATTTATTTTATATTTTATGCCTTATGTGTGCATAAGGCAGTTGTGTTTGTTATTTTAGGGCCTCATAACAAAAGCCACAGACTGAGAGTTTAAATATCAAATATATTTTTTTTCACAATTCCAGAGACTAGAAGTTGGAACACACAGTGCTGGCAGCATTGGCTTGTGGGTGGCTTATGAATGACTGTCTCGGCCAAGTGCTCAGTTGGTTGCCCTCTGTGCTGTCTGCATCCTAATCACCGCTTCTGAGGACACCAGTCATATTGGTGTAGGGCCCACCCTCAGAACTCCAACTTCAAAGAATTTAAAGATTTTCTTCTTTAAAGGCCTTCTTTTCCAATGAAGTCACATTTTAGGGTATTTGAGGGTTAGGTCTTTGAATTTGGTGTCAGAAGGACATAATTTAGCCCATCATAGCAACCATCTTTCCGCCCTACATCCTGTAAACAGAAGGTGCTTGGTAGATGTTGGATAAATAATTATTAGCCAGAAGGTGCTATTCTGAGAGGCGAGAGCAGATATTGGGGAGCAAAAGTGTGGCAATGCCGTGATTGCAGATTGGGCACTTGGACAAAACTTGTAGGTCCAAAACTTGTATCTACAAGTTGTAAAAGAAGTTATGTCTGTATTAATAAGGAAAAATAAAATTCTAAGCCATCTACAAAGAGATATGGGGAAGGTACCAGGAGAATCTCTGGGGGTCAAAAAAAATAAATACATAAGAAGTAACTTAGAAAGATCCTTGATGCAATTCAGTTGTCTATTATTCCATGTTGACCTTGAAAATGTTATAGCCTGGTCATTGAAAGCCAGCTTGGGCACCATTTTTAGTCCCCTTTCCTGACTGTCAGGAAACACTCAGGTCTGCCTCCTGTGTTTCTGGGTATCTGAATGCTCTCAGTGGGTCTGCTGAGCTGGACCTGATGGAAGAGTCTGCAGGGCCATGGGGTATATAAATCTCCGCATTCCCAACTCAGTCAAGCAGAAAGCAGCTCAGTTCTGTGCCACAGTCCTTGTAAT
>JAJIBD010002011.1:0-30000 GCA_021461705.1 Cryptotis parvus
TTCCCAGGAGCGGTATGGCTGGGTCAAAGGGGAGCCCAATTTCTAGTCTTTGGAGGAATGTCCATATTGTTTTCCCAGAAAGGTTGTACAAGTCGACATTCCCACCAACAGTGTATGAGAGTCCTCTTTTCCCCACATCCATGCCAGCACTTGTTGCTTTTACCCTTTTGGATATGGGCCATTCTCTGTGGTGTGAGGTGATATCTCATTGTTGTTTTGATTTGCATCTCTTTGATGATTAGTGATGATGAGCATTTCTTCATATGCCTTTTTGGCCATTCGGATTTCTTCCTTGTCAAAGTTTCTGTTCATCTCTTCTCCCCATTTTCTAATGGGGTTGGCTGTTTTTTTTCTTATATAGCTGTACCAGTGCCTGATATATCCTGGATATTAACCCCTTATCAGATGGGTATTGGGTGAATATTCTTCCCCATTCTGTGGACTGTCTTTCTATCTTGGTCACTGTTTCTTTCGAGGTGCAGAAGCTCTCAGTTTCCATGTAGTCCCATAGATTTATATTTTCTTCTAGTTGCTTTGTTAATGGTGTTTCACCTTTGAAGATGTCTTTAGCTTCAATGTCGTGGAGGGACTTTCCTATATTTTCTTCAACGTACTTTATGGAATCAGGTCTGATATTGAGATCTTTAATCCATTTTGATCTGATTTTTTGTGCAAGGCGTAAGACACAGGTCCAAATTCATTTTTTTTATGAAGCTGTCCAGTTTTCCCAGCACCACTTGTTAAAGTGGCTTTCCCTTACTCCAGTTTGGACTCTTTGCACCTTTATCAAAGATTAACTGATCGTGTGTTTGGAGTGTGGGTGTCAGGATACTCAACTCTATTCCATAGGTCCACAGGTCTGTTTTTATTCCAGTACCACGCTGTTTTAATTACTGCTGCTTTGTAGTACACTTTGAGGTTGGGAAAGGTTATGCCTCCCATCTTCTTCTTCCAAGGATTGCTTTAGCTATCCGTGGGGGTTTATTATTCCATACGAATTTCAGGAGTGTTTGGTCAATTTCTTTAAAGAATGTCATGGGAATCCTTATAGGAACCGCATTGAATCTGTAAAAGTTCTAGGGAGTATTACCATCTTGACAATGTTAATTCTCCCCATCCATGAGTAGGGAATGTGTTTCCATTTCCTCGTGTCCTCTTTTATTTCTTGAAGCAGTGTCTTGTAGTTCTCTTTGTATAGGTCCTTTACACACTTGGTTGGGCTGATTCCTAGGTATTTCATTTTCTGTGGCACAATTGTGAATGGAATCGATTTCTTAATATCCCTTTCTTCTCTTTCGTTATTTGTGTATAGGAAAGCCACCGACTTTTTGGGTATTGATTTTGTACCCTGCCACTCTACTATACCTATCTATTGTTTCTAAGAGTTTTTGGGTCGAGAGTTTAGGGTTCTCTAGGTATAATATCATGTCATCTGCAAATAATGATAGGTGGATTTCTTCCTTGCCTATCTGGGTGCCCTTAATGTCCTTTTCTTCTCTGATTGCTATGGCATAGTACCTCCAGTACTATATTGAATAAAAGAGGTGTGAGAGGGCAACCTTGTCGTGTTCCTGATCTTAAGAGGAAGGCTTTCAATTTTTCCCCATTGAGAATGATACTCACTGTGGGCTTTTGGTAGGTGGCTTTGACTCTCTTGAGGAAGCTTCCTTCAATTCCCATTTTCTGGTGGGTTTTAATCATGAATGGGTGCTGAATCTTGTCAAATGCTTTTTCTGCATCTATCGATAGGACCATATGGTTTTTATTTTTTCTCTTATTGATGTGATGTATTATGTTGATTGATTTGCGAATGTTGAACCATCCTTGCATTCCCGGAATGAATCCTACTTGGTCATGATGTATGATCTTTTGATGAGTCTTTGGATTCTGTTTGCTAGTATTTTGTTGAATATCTTAGCATCTATGTTCATCAGGGAGATTGGTCTGTAATTTTCTTTCTTTGTATTGTCTCTCCCGGCTTTGGGTATCAGGGTGATATGTGCCTCGTAGAAGCTGTTTGGGAGTGTTTCTGTTTCTTCTATTTCCTGGAAGAGCTTGAACAGGACTGGCATAGGTCCCTCCTTAAAGGTTTGGTAGAATTCACCAGTGAACCCATCTGGACCTGGGCTTTTGTTTTTGGGCAGACTTTTAATTACTGTTTCAATTTCCCCGATGGTGATAGGCTTATTTAGGTATTGGAGGTCTTCTTGTTTCAATCGTGGGTGGTTATAGGACTTCAGGAATTTATCCATTTCTTCTAGGTTCTCATGTTTTGTGGCATACAGGTTCTCAAAATAACCTCTGTTGATCTTTTGGATTTCTGTTTTTTCTGTTGTGATGTCACCATTTTCATTTCTGATTCTGTTTATTTGGGTTCTCTCTTTCCCTGTCCTTATAAGTCTTGCCAGTGGCTTGTCGATCTTGTTTAATTTTTTCAAAAAACCAGCTCTTGGTTTCATTGATCTTTCGGATTGTTTTTTGGTTTCCAGCTCATTGATTTCCTCCCTAACTTTCACTATTTTCTTCCTTCTGCCTGGGTTGGGCTTCCCTTGTTGGTCTTTTTCTAATATTTTCAGATGTGAGGTCAGGTTATTTATATGGGCCCTTTCTTCTTTCCTGATGAATGCTTGCAGAGCTATGAACTTTCCTCTTAACATAGCTTTTGCTGTGTCCCACAAGTTCTGATAGTTGGTATCTTCATTGTCATTTTGTTTCTAAGAATCTTTGGATTTCCCGTTTGATTTCTTCTATGACCCATTTGTTGTTCAGCAGTGAGCCGTTTAGTTTCCAGGTGTTTGGTTTAGCTCCCTGCTTCTGTGTATGTTTCACTACTATTTTGAGTGCATCGTGATCTGAAAAGATAGTTGACACAATTTCAATCTTTTTATTTTGTTGAGGTATACTTTTGTGACTCAGTATATGATCTATCTTGGAGTATGTTCCATGCGCACTGGAAAAAATGTGTATTCAGCTTTTTTTGGGATGAAAAGCCCTGTATATATCAACCAGCTCTCTTTCTTCCATTTCTTCCCTTCAGGTCCAGTATTTCCCTGGTGAGTTTCAGTCTCGTCGATCTATCCCTAGTCGATAAGGCAGTGTTGAAGTCTCTGACTATTATTGTGCTACTGTTAATGTCTTCTTTGAGGTCTATTAATAATTGTTTTAAGTATTTTGCTGCCCCTCGTTTGGCGCATATATGTTTAGCAGTGTGATTTCTTCCTGGTATACATGACCCTTAATTATTAAGAAATGGCCTTCATTGTCCCTTTTTGACCTTTTTCAGCCTGAAATCTATATTGTCAGATACTGAGTAGGCCACACCCGCCTTTTTGGAGGGGGTTGTTTGCATGGAGAATGGCCTTCCAGCCTTTGACTTTGAGTCTGTGTTTGCTCTGGTTATTCAGATGTGTTTCTTGTAGGCAGCAGAATGTTGGATTCAGTATTTTAATCCATTTTGCCACCCTGTGTCTCTTAATTGGTGCATTTAGACCATTGACGTTGCGAGAGATTATTATCATTGGATTTTGTGCCATCTTTCTGTTTAACCTTGTTGTGGTTTTTTACAATAGACCCTTCAATCCTTCTTTTTAGAGTTGGTTTTGAGTCTATGAATTTCCTGAGTTGTTGTTTATCCATGAAGTTGCGTATCTTCCTTCCCATCTGAAAGTAAGTCTAGCTCGGTAAAGAATTCTTGGTGAGGCCTGAAGTTCATTGAGTCTTTTCACAATATCCCACCATTGTTTTCAGGCTTGGAGTGTTTCATCTGAGAAGTCTGCTGTAAATCTCGGGGATGCTCCTTTGTATGTGATGTCCTTCTTTGATCTTGCTGCTTTCAGTATTCTATCTGTCTATCGTTTTTGTCAGTTTAATAAGGATGTGTCTTGGAGTATTCTTATTGGGGTTTCTTTAGCTGGTATCCTTCGGACCTCCTGTATCTGGGAGCATGCTTTCTTTCAGTTCGGAAACTTGTCAGCCATGATGGCTTTGACAGTTTCTTCTTCATCAGGGTTTTCTTCTTGCCCTTCTGGCACCCCAATGATGCGTATGTTGTTCCTTTTGGCTTCATCCCGATTTTCTCTAGTAGTTTGTTCGTTGATTGCGAGTCTTTTTTCCATCTTCTGGTGTTGTCTACAGAATCTCTGAACCTCGTCTTCGAGATCTCTAATTCTTTCTTCAGTAGCTGTTACTCTGCTTTGGAGGCCTTCTCCTGTGTTTTTCAGTTCACTTACCTCATTTTTAATATCTGTCATTTCTGCTTGTACTTTGGTCTGAAATTTACTCAATTCCTGCTCTCATTTCCTCCTGTACTTTACTGACTTTGTATTCCATTGTTTCTTTTATTTCCCTCGTACATCTTTAACAGTTGCTACGAAATTCCTTTTCAGAGAGGTTATATAGCTCATCGTTATTGCTGGACTCATCTGTATTAATAACTTTAATCGTAGAGCTTGAAGGACTTTTTGCGCTACTTTACCATAATGACTATCGTAGGTTAAAAATGAGTGTTCTGGGTGACTAGTCAGTAAAGTTAGTAGGTGCTCTGAATTACTTTGCAGCTAGGGACGTATAGCAAAGAGTGTAGGGGACAATGCTCAGTGTTATGTCAGGTAGATAGAATATAATTCACGCGGACACTAGTGCGTCTGTGCGGTTTTGAATTTTTGGGGTGTCTGTGGGTGGTTCCGGTGTCAGGGGCTCGGGGTGGAGGTCTTGCAGTGGGAGGTCCCTACTGACGCTGGGTGGGGCTCGGTCCCTCCTCAAAGCTGGAGCCTTTTCTCCTGGAGCCGAGTGGTCAGGGGCTGCCCGCCGGGGGAACACACCTGGTGGGAAGAGCGGGGATCTGCTGGGCATGGGGGCTGGATGGCGCCAGAGGGGAGGTCCTGAGCCGATGGGTGGGGCTCCGTCCCTCCTCAAAGCTGGAGCCTTTTCTCCTGGAGCCCGAAGTGGTCAGGGGCTGCCTTCGGAAACGCACCTGGTGGGAAGAGCGGGGATCTGCTGGGCGTCGGGGCTGGATGGCGTCCGAAAAATATTTTTTATGGTTTTATTTTTTTCTTTTAATTTTTCTAATACACTTTGATTTATATCCCGTGTCATATTTGACATGCCAAATACCAGTAACAATTGTAGACCTAATTTCCACGACTTGATGGAATGGCTTGAGGCTCTTTATGTTCCTGGAACAGGCAGATGCCTGAGCTATCTCGCATGTGACAGGACATTTTGAGATGTTACTGGCACCCGCCGAGTAATTGATGACCTGGAAGTCAAGTGATCAAGTGAAGTCAAGACAGACACTTTGATTTATAAGGTTATTCATAGTAGAGTTATTTCAGGCATACAATGTTCCAACACTAATCCCCAGCACCATTTTCCCCTCTCTACGGTATCTGTAGGTTTTCTTCCACCCCAGCCTACTTTCCTCCACATGCATATAATTAATTTATTTGATAGTAATTGATCCAAAACATTTAAAGGAATGGCAAATGGAATTATCAGAAAATAAATCAATAAATCAGTCTGTGATGATTGCCTGCTCATTGATTTGGTGGGGGGGGGCGGAGACAGGGGAACACCTGCTGTGCTCAGGGCTGACTCCAGGCTCTGTACTCAAGGATCACCCCCAGATGGGCTCAAGGGACCATATGTGGTGCCAAAAGGATTGAACACATTAAGCTGCATGCAAGGCAAGCACCAGGCCTGCTGTATTATCACTCTCATCGCCAAATGCTACATGATTCTAACCACTATTAAATATGATGTTAATTCCTTATTGAAAATATATAGAATCTATTAACAAGCTAGGAGACAAAGATTTCTTAATCTAGAAGACAGTAGCCATATATGTCATTAGTGAGTGGCATACTCAATGGCACATGGTGGAAGGTTTGTCCTTTCTTTTTTTTTTTTTAAGCCCTGTGGTCCTCAGGTTTTACTGCCAGCTCTGCACTCAAGGATCACTCCTGGCAGCTTGGGGACCATATGTAACTGAACCCAGGAGGGTTCTATGCAAGGCAAATGTTCCACCTGCTGTACTTTTGCTCTGGTTTCTGTCCAGTCCTTAGAAACTCTTGATGCCTCTTCCCAAAACTTGTCTTAAGGTCATGAATTCCCTAAGCAGAAGCCGTCCACCAAGCTCTGTACAGTTCCTTCAAATCTGAATGATGGTGGGATGGAGTATTCATGGTGAGATGTTCATTTTGTTGAGATTTCGTAATATATCCCTCCATACTTTCCTGTTCAGCATTTCACTTGATTTGCATATCTCATGGGCTTTCATTTGTGTTTATGTTCCTTTTTTGAACAATTTGCATTAGATATTATGTCTCTGTCCTTTGTTTTGTTTGTTTATTTTGCTTTTTTGGGTCACATCCGGTGATGGGTTCACTCCTGGCTCTGCACTCAGGGAATTACTCCTGCGGTGCTCAGGAGGACCATATGGATGCTGGGGATTGAACCAGTTGGCAGTACAAGGCTAATGCCCTACCTGCTGTGCTAGTGCTCTGCCCCTCCCCCCACCGGTCTTTAGTTTTTAGTTTTTTTGTTTTTTAAAATACAATGTATCTTGGAATTATCATAGTTGGATTTTACTTTCACTGGGCCCCTTCAGGTCCCTTTGTATCTCGGGTGCCTGTATTTTTAAATTTAATTTAATTAATTTAATGTAATTATAATCTTTAATCTTATCAGTGATTTATTTAAGCCTTGTTTCTTCATCACGTTTGCCTTCTGTTCATTAAGGACTCCAACGATTCTTATATTGTTCCTGTTAAAACGCATTCTCTGGTTCTCTGTATGCTGTTTCCCAACTTCTGTTGTTCCTCGAGGTTTCCTCCCTCGCTAGGAACTCCCTGATCTCTTACTCAGTGTCTTTTACTCTGCTATTCAGAACCTCTGTTGACTTTTTATATCACCTACCATGCTCTTCATTTCTGTCATTTCTGATTGTTGCCACTTTTTCACTTGTACTCTTATACAGATCAGAGTATCACAGCCCGGATCATCCACAGCCACCCTGCAGCAGTGTTTTTTCAATCCGGCCCAGGTATGCTGAACCAGAGACTCTCAGACATGGGGCAGAGCTGCTATTTGCTCTCCCTGTGCTCAGCTGCTCATGAGGCACCTTGGAGGCATGGCGGGTTCTAGCCCTGGCCTGCCACCCCAGCAGAGCCTCACAACAAGCCAGACCACCCTCCCCTACTCCATGGGGCCCGCCATTTTCCACATCCGGACTTCCCCCTCGTCACAACTCCACCCAGCAGACCAGACTATCACAGCGGCCACGCGCGGCCCCTAGCGGCCACACGGTTCATCAATAAATGCTTTATTTAGAGGTGACTACAACAGTATGCCACCTGCACAGCAAGCCTGGCAAGCTGCTCGTGTCGTATTTGATATGCCAAATACCAGTAACATTTATATTAGGTCATTCCCCTGACCTAATATAATGGTTTGAGGCTCTTTATGTTCCCGGAGCAAGCAAATGCCTTTGGGTTCTACTAGCATGAGACAGGACATATGGAGATATTACTGGTGCCCGCTCAAGCAAATAGATGATTAACAGGAAGATAGTGATATCTTACTCTTATACTTCATTCTTTTCTGAATTGTTTCTTTGAATTTGTCGAACACCCTCATCAGTGTCACTAAAGACAGTCTGAGGATTTGCTGGTACTATGACTTCAGTGATACTGTTTTCTCTCACTGAAGTTGGTGGGCTTCAGTGTATTTCCCCACTGGCTTTCTAGTTCCCTGCCGTGCTGGAGTGTCTGAAAACTCTCTGGGCGATGCTGTGGGATTAGGCTGAAGTTTCTCTCTCTCTTTCGCCAAATAGCAAGAATAACTGTGAAAAGCATATAATTTTCTGAGTGTATCTGTCATGTGGCTGAGTAGACGGCCATGTGCTGGGAGAGCTGTGGTGTGGGCCCCTTTATATGGTGCAGGTCACGTGTAGAGGTTGCTGGGCGCGAACCAGAAGGGAGCGACTCTGTCTCCCTTTACTGGATTACACTGGGTGTTATGGTTTTATTTGCTACGTCTATAATAGAATACTTCCCCCTTTTCTAGTACTATCAGTAACGTGCTGGTTGAGTACATCCTAGTTCAGTTATTGTGTACATCCAAGCTTGTGTCTTTAAAAATGAAAGTAATAGCATTGGGGGATATGAAGGATTTTAATGCTTTTTAGTACCTATTGCCAAATGGTCCAGATTTTTGTCTAGTTTTTCTTTTTTGTGGTTTTATGCTTGATGTTTCCTATTAGACCACACAGGTCTAGTACCCTTTCTGAGAGAGCTAAACCATGTCCACAAGGCAATTTAAACTGCTAGAGACAAATTTTATAAAGCAAACAGTGTAGCTGAGGGGACTATCATATACTGAATGTAAACCAAGGGAAGGAAGCATCTTGTCTTGCTAGTTATTGGCTGTCTGGGATATGCTACAGTATTTCTTGCTGGCGGTGGAGTACCAAGTACCTCAAACTGGGTAATAAACAATAAGAATGTGTTATCACAGAATTCTCTATGTGCTAAAGTCCAAAATCAAGGGGTTGGCATGGTAGATACCTTCTGAGGGGCTGCGAAAAGATGCTGTTCTTAGCTTGTAGTGGTTTGCTCCTTGAATCTGGTCCTCCCAGGATTCCTCTGGTCTGACTCAGTTTTACTGAGCTGTGTCCCACCTTGATGTCCTTTCTTTCACTTCATTAATGTTATAAGATCCAATTTCTCAATAAGCTCACAGTCTAAGGTACTGAGAGTTAGGACTTCAATAGAAGGATTTTCTTTGGAGTAAGGAAACAATTCAAAGAAGAAAAAATAGCTTGCTCTTTTTTTTGCGGGGAGAGAGGAAGGAGTGATCCCTAGCTCTGCCCAGGGGCAGGACTAATACTTTGTTCAGTGACACAGGAGGTTTGGGGGGTGGGGATGGGCGACAGGGTTAAGTTTGAGGGTTTGTATACTAGGTTTGCTTTCACCCTACAACTGGCGCTCTTAGTTTCAGTGCCACTTCCATACTAGCATCCTACAGCCACAAAAATTTTAAAGCAATTGGACATCTGATTAAGAAATATCAAGATAGCAACTTGAAACTTCTTTAGAATAAACAGTCTGAGTAGTGTCCCTTCACTGTGGTAATGTCCTGCAGCATCTACTGTTTCTAGTTTCCAAAGCCGAAGTCAAGTCTTGCCTCCAAAGTCGAGTCCTTGTCACTCTTGACTGGGAATTTTCAGCTGAAGACTCCACTGACCTTCTCTTGGTAAGAATCCCTGGCCATACGTTTCAGACAAACCATCCCAAGTTAGCTTTCAAAATATCCCCTGCTGAGTGTGTCATACAATTTTCATTTTCTTTCTTCTCTTTAAACATCAAATCACAGCATGTGCTCTTTACCCCTGAAATGGGCAGTCATCTGTGACAAAAACTTGTGACTAAGTCAAAGATGGGTTGTGCCTTCACTAGAGAAAAATAATTCTGTATATTTGGGGGAATTTATAACAATTTGTTGGGAATCATCCTGACAGATGTCATCTCCTTTGTAGCTGATATACTGCAACAAGGAGAATTTATGTCAGAGCCTTGTTTCACAGCAGGTTGTGTGAGCCCTTAGACTCTCAATTTGAAGATTAGGGGTGACTTCAGGTCCAGACTGCATGAGAACCTTGTGATGTGGAATTTCTCATGGAAAGCCACACTTCAGTGCAATATGTCATGGCTTATTATCTTTGTGAGAGTATTTTCTCTTCACCAAACTGTGATTGTAACCTTTTCTCTTGGGTTGTCTCTGCCCTCTCCCTGTGTCTCAAGCTCCTAAAATAATATTTTGGGTTGTCAGAAGGCTAGCCACCCAGTTAAAGAGGGAAAGGAGCTATTGGAATGCTTTATTCTGGCTTTGCTTTCCAGCAAGTGACAGGTTTTCTTTTTGAAGGGATTTATGTTATTATTTTAGAAAATCATATTAGTTTAAATCTAAACAGGATTGAAGCAAATAAAATATAACCCATTAGTTCTCTTTCATACGTAATAGTGCTTCTGAGGAATATGGTCATCTTCCTCTAGTTGCATGAATATAAGTTAATTTGCTAGAAGTTGTACCACTTCTAGTAATAAGTCTACAAAATTGCAAGTTGAGCAACTTTGAATAAAACCAGCACTATGATGGAACCATCAAAAAACCCCACAAAACCCCAGATGTCTCAGAAGAGAATATAGGATTTTAAGTCTGGTCTTATGCTAATACACTAGATGCAAATTCCTAGATTGATCATTTAAGAGGTTAACTACGCACATCTTATCTTAAAATGGACAAAGTCAGTGTCCACAGCAAATCTACAGCATAGTTGTGCTGGAGCCCCTGGCACGCTCACAAAAACCCATTAGTATTTTTTGGAAAATTTGTGACCTAGTAATTAAACACCATTGCTGTTAAATATCAAATCCTATGAGCTTAAACATGTTGAAAACAAAGGCAATAAATAGTAGAGACTCATCACTTTTCGCTACATTTTGCTATTATCTATGATAACAAGCTTTTATCTGAATCATATTAACTGATAAAATCAGGTCATGGTGTAATGCTGCCCATCTCCCAGCATCACATTAGGTGGCACTGCTTTGGGAACTCTAAATCCATCATGGTGGGAGTAGAGTGAACATGGAAACCTGCATAAGCAACCAATGAGTGTCTTCCACAGAGCAAAAGGCTAAATACTAGTTGTATCCTCCTCCCCCATACACTGGGGATAGAAACCTCTTCTCACCACTGTGCAGTGTTTCGTATTGTTTTCCCTTGAGATTTTATTCTGTGGTTGGAGGCCTTAGGAAAAGAAAACAAGTGTCCATATGCTTAACTTGGGCAGAAGTATGGTCCTGAACAAAGAGTCCAGATCCTTAGTGCCTTCAGGAAGCTGAGTACTTTTCCTTAAACCGGAAAAATGAATATAGCGATAGGTTGAACAAGGGTGGTTTTGAACCACGAAGAGAAGGAAGTCAGCATGGGCTGTGGTGGGCTATCAGATGGAATGCATAGAATATTCTAGAATAACCACATTAGCATGAAACTGCATAATTACAAGCAGCTTAGAATAGAGCACCACATGTTGTCCTCAAAGAGAGAACAATGAGAGTTTATTATGAAAAAAACTTTAATATGAAAGTTTGGGTTTTTTAGATAATCATCTTAAGAGCAATGAAGAATTTACAAGCAACATATCATGTATATGCATACATAGAGATAATTTGCCTCTTAGAAATTACTATGTTGGGGCTAGAGAAGTAGTAAAGAAGTAAAGGTGTTTGCCCTGCATGTCTGACCTCTGTTAAATTCCCAGCACCACATATGATGCCCCAAGCTTTGCCAAAGTAATCTCTGAGCAACAGAACCAGGAGTACGCCCTGAGCAAAGCAGGGTATGGCCTCAATAACCCCCACCCCGGAAAAGATTTATTATGTCCTTAAAATCCGTGTTGCCCTCATTTTACTTTCTTATATTAAAGAACACTTCTTAAGGAAAAAGATCATTATAGATGGTGATCAGGATCCAGGCTAGATCAAAGAAAGAAATCATAGAATTGAGTTGAGTTCCAGCATTAATCATGTTAGCTTGAAGTCTAACTAGTTTGATAGTAGGGGCAGACTTTTGCAGAAGTAAAGCAAGGAAAATAAGAAATAGTACAAAGAGTACGTCATTTCCTTGGTGCCCGAGGGAAACACAACCTGTGTGGTTTGCTCTTTGTCCATCCATTATCCTTGTCCCTGCTTGAATATTATGCTTCCTCTAAACTCCCACTGCTTCATGGTCCTCTACATTCTTTGCCTTGGACATGGCTGATCTGGGTTCAATCCCAACCACCCCATATGATCTCTGAATGCAGAGCGAGGCGTAAGCCCTGAGCATCACCGGGTGTGGCCCAAAACAAACACAAATTTTGTTTTTGTTTTTTTTTAATTTTTTAAATTTTTTTTATTTTTTTGCTTTTTTGGGTCACACCCGGCAATGCTCAGGGATTTCTCCTGGCTCTGCACTCAGGAATTACTCCTGGTGGTGCTCTGGGGACCATATGGGATGCCGCGGATTGAACCCGGGCCGGCACAGGCTGGCCGCGTGCAAGGCAAACACCCTACCCGCTGGGCTATCGCCTCCATTTTGAAACTTTAAAGCCTAGAGGCTAGAGGGAGTTACCTCAATAGCTGATGTGCACCATCTACATATGGGAAGCCCAAGCTTGATCCTCAACATCTAGTGGTCTCTCTAGCATTTCTGGGACAAGACTTCTGAGCACCAGGCCAAGTAGAGTACCAGACCATGTGGGGTTCCTCTGCATGTGACCTCCAAAGTAATGACAACAACAAAAAGCTTACTAAAGCAGAGTAAGAATAGGGGATGATAGGGATGTTGGAATAGGAATAAATGAGGCAGGTTCATGTTTTAGTAATTGTCCATTGGTATCAGCAGCCACAGAATAATAAATGTTTAAGATTGAGCATTTTTTTTTAGATTTAGCAATGCAGTATATTTCTCCTAAAGATTTTTATTAGGAACTTTGGAACTTACAGTCATAGAAAAGGAATGGTCTGAATGATTGTGGGTATGTGCAAAGTATATATTGTGCATTGGAGTTAATTGCAACAACTGCATCATGCAGGAGCTATTAATCGTTTTTTTAAGAATGAAGCTTCTTATTACATGTGCAAGTAAACTCACAGGCAAAACAAACTCTCGCTTTGTCCAATGTAGAAGCCATGTCCTAGTCAGTTCTAAAATCCAAACGTTCAGCTAAAATTTCTTCTGTGGAACTGGAGGGCCACATGTTAAATGAAATAAGTCAAAGGGAGAAGGACAAATACTGTATGATCTCATCCACCAATCTCATCCAGCTGTGGTATATAGACAAATAAGACAAGGAAATAGACAGCTATGGAATGATGACAAACATTTGATCTTGGATTGCAAATTTGAGATTACCAAAGGGAGAAGGGAGCAAACATTTGGTTTGGGAGTGAAAGGCAGACTAAAGACACCAGGGGTCTGGGACACTTTGCTAGTGGGTGGTGATCATGTGGTAGCTGTGTTTTTTAAGAATCATGAACATTAATGCCATTGTTGCCTAAATTATTACACATAAACATTCAAATTAAATATATTATAATAGCAAAATCCTTTGGTCAGTTTTCCCTTCTAGCAGGGTCTTCCTGCTATAGTTGATGAATCGTATACATTCCATTGTATAGTCATATTTACAAGTCAACTGTTATTATATTTTTCTTTTTCATTATTTAAATTTATACTTGCTGTCTTGAGCTTTGACCAAATGGTGGTTTTTTTGTTTTGTTTTGTTTTGTTTTTTGCTTTTTGGGTCACACCCAGCAATGCATAGGTTTACTCCTGATTCAGCACTCAGGAATTACTCTTGGCAATGCTCAGGGGACCATGTGGGATGCCAAGGATCGAACCTGGGTTGGCTGCATATAAGGCAAACACCATCCCCACTGGACTATCACTCCGGCCCCCAAAATGGTGTCTTTTGATCTGTTGTTCAGAGATAACCAGAAAGGCTACTGTCATCAGTCAAGGAAACTACATTTTAGCAATGACTGCTCATCAATTAGTTACAATTGTTCATCTGTAAACCTGAACCCCTATGGACAATCACAGATGTTGACAAGCAACCATCAACAGTGATCACAAACTATAGGAGGATATTTTCATAGATAGTTATCTTTATGGGTCAAATAGTTTTTGGAGAGCAGGGCCCTCCAGACAAGAGGCCAAGGGCACCCTCTTTGAGATTCTTGGCCAACCAGACAAGGTGGCACAAACTGAGGGCCTGAGGATGCTTTGCTGATCATCCCTGTGGTTCTAGGGAATAAGTGCCCCCCTCAGGTAAGAGCAAGGGGGCTCCAGGGACACACAGGGCAGCACTCACTCAGGGCCACTAGGGCTGCATCCAAGGCAGCTTTAGGGATCATGTGGTTCTGGGGAACAAGCTAGAGTCTTCCACATGTGTCCTAACCTCTGTATTATTTCTGGCCCTTGAGGGTAAATCTTTATCTTATATTCGTTGGAGAGGTGTCATACAAAAGATAGAAGGCAGCTTGGTTCCTGACCTTGAGGAAGTGGGAGACTACAAAAATGGCCATCAGATGCATCTTTCATTTTGCCACAGGAACTTGCACTAGAGAAAGGGGAAGAAATCTCTTCAAGGTGGGCAGAGGTCAGAGAGTGGCATATCTGAAATGAATACTGTACTTCTGTCTGTGCTAATGTTGGAAGTTACACTTATCTTTTCCTTGTATTTTGTGCTAGGCAGTCTCTGTTTACCATTTGTTGGAGAGTGCTGCTATCTGATAGAAATACATAAAGATTCGAGCCCCCAGGGTACTGGAACACTGTATGTCTGAAAGCCAAACATGAACATCTTTGTAATTGTATAACTCACAGTGGTATAATAGAAGATAAAATATTTGAGCCCCACCAGGAGTCATCCCTGTGCACAGATCCAGGAGCACCCCCTAGGTGTGGCCCTTAAAACAAAACAAAAAACAAAAAAATAGTTTTAATATCACATTGAAACAAAGTCTGATAGGACCTGGGAGGCAGATCAAATGGCTGAAATTTGTATTTGTATGCAGGTACTGGGCTCATCTCCAGCACTGTGGGAGTGCAATCATATAAGCAAAATATTTTATCTTATTTTTGATGGGTCCAGGTTCAGATTCTGGACCCTTCATAAGCAAGATGAGATGCTATTCGGGTCTCCCAAAGAGGAATCGAAAGAGCTATGCCTTGGAATATTATGCCTCACTCAAGTGAGAGAAAGAATCTGGAGTTCCGATCTCTGTTGATGATCGAGAATCAGGGATGCTGTCTCATTTGCCAAGGTGTCGAAAATCAGATGGGCTGGACATGTAATGCTATTTGGAGATGACCGCTGGACTAGAGGCATTACTGACTGGACCACAAGACGTCAAAAGATCACATGACCGCCCACCAACAAGGTGGTCAGACTTGTTTGTCAAGAAGAACGAACAGTTTGAGACTCTTCATATTCACACTGGCACGTGACAGGGACAAATGAAAACGTTACTGGCGCCCACTCGAGCAAACCAATGAATAATGGGATGTCAAGTGATCAAGTGATTTTTTGATGGGGCCTCAAGGATCAAACCCAGTCCTCATACATTTATGAACTCAAATTTACTAATATATTTTGGTAAGGTAAAATATATTTTTTAGTAAAAATAATATAAACCAAATAGGTCAAAATATTTCAACACGTGACCAACATAAAATCTGTAATTGATAACTTGATCACTTGAATCCCGTTATTCAAGCATCTAATCCAAGCATATCTTTTCGCTTCCTCTCTGGGAGACCGAATAGCATTCTCATCCTGCTTTCGTAGGGTCCAGGTCTCTGAGGCGTATGTTGATGCAGGGAGAATGGTGAAGTCGAAGAGATGTGCCCAGAGCCGGAGGTTCTTTGTCCTTTTAGCTATTTCTTCGATGCCTTTGAAGGCATTCCATGACGCTCTCTTCCTCCTGCGCAGCTCAGGTTTTAGGTCGTTCATCATGTTGACTTCTCGACCTAGGTACACATAACTGCTGCATTCAGAGATGTCTGTTCCATTGAGAGTGAATGAGGCCTCTGGAACTAGTTCATTTTTCATGAACATAGTTCTGTTGAGATTAAGCTGTAGACCTATCTTTCCACATTCTCGGTCGAAGTCAGCCAGCATTTGTGCCGCTTGGCTAATGCTTGGTGTTATGAGAACAATATCATCGGCAAAGTGGAGATGGTGTAGTTGCCAACCATCTATCTTCACTCCCATTCCTTCCCGTTCTAATTGTCACATGATGTTCTTGAGGGTGGCACTGAAGATTTTTGGTGAAATGGCATCACCCTGTCGAACCCCTTTTTTGACATTAATGATCACTTCTTTGTAGAATGGTGAGATCCTGGTGGTGAATCTGTAATACAGCTCATGAAGGATCTTGACATATTGGGTTTGAACGCCCTGTTTGGCTAGGGCTTCGATGACTGCTTCAGTCTCCACAGAATCAAAGGCTTTCTTTAAATCAATGAACATGAGACAGCGGCATCTTGTACTCCCTACAAACCTCAATGAGCTCGGATTTTGATTTTAAAATCATTAATTAATTTACTTTTATTTTTTTTGCTTTTTGGGTCACACCTGGCAACGCTCAGGGATTACTGCTGGCTCTCTGCTCAGAAATTACTCCTGGCGGTGCTCGAGGGATCATGTGGGGTGCTGAAGATAGACTCCAGGTCGGCTGCATGCAAGGCAAGAGCAGTCCCCGCTGTGCTATTGCTCTGGCCCCTAGTTTACATTTTTATACCATCTTTAAAATTTGTAGCTTAGGGGCCGGAGTGATAGCACAGCAGGTAGGGCGTTTATCTTACATGTGGCCATCCGGGTTTGATATCCAGCATTGCACATGGTTCCCCCCAAGCACCGCCAGGAGTAGTTCCTGAGAGAAGAGCCAGGAATAACTCCTGAGCATTGCCAGGTGTGGCCCCACCCCAAAAAAGCAAAAATAAATGAATAAATAAACAAAAAAACATGATAGAGAGATAGATAGATAGATAGATAGATAGATAGATGATAGATAGATAGATAGATGATGGATAGACAGACAGACAGACAGACAGACAGACAGACAGACAGACAGACAGATAGATAGATAGATAGATAGATAGATAGATAGATAGATAGATAGATAGATAGATAGATAGATAGATAGATAGATAGATAGATAGATATAGATAAAATAAATAAAATAAAACTTTTAGTTTACTCAGCACATCTCTATTTAGACTAGCCATATTCCAAGTGCTCGTGGTGTGGCACAGAGAGCTGTGCCCGTTGAGAACATTTCTCCCAGGAGGGTGTTCCACACATACTAATGCTGAGATGGGACACTTTATTTTCTTGTTCTGTCTCTACCTCCTATAGTCAGAAATTACTTGGAAGCAGAAAAGAAATAGAATAAATCACTTAAAAGTTTTGGAACTGCTTTTGCAGTGCTTAGCATCCTGGGGTCCGCAGGGACCGAAGAGGGCCTTTTGTCAAAAGCAGACTTTCTTTGTAAATCATCAGAAGCATTCCCTGCATTCTAGGAAGTTTGATTTATGTCTCTGCCTGCTCATCACCTATGTGATATGTCTGGCCCTGGCTGTCATACAATCTCCTTTGTGGTTTGGCATGTGGAGAGCAAGCGCCTGACCCATGCTATCTCTCCTATCTAGGACTACCTAAAGATAACTCGCTTTGGAAGTATTTCCTTCTGTCACTGGCCCTCTTTAAAATGCCAATACTCTGCCTCCAAAGGGAGCGCACTGATAATAATAGCTCCATCCACTTTGGTATTTAGCCTTCTCAAAGTGCAGTCATGACCACTATTGTGTCCTACTTTTGCTGCCAGTTCGCTAGGGTTGGTATTTTGATGAAGACTGAAAATTCATTAATGTGGTGCTTCATCTGTGGCAGAGCATTTTATTTTATTTTTTATTATTTCACCATGTGATAGACCATTACAAAGCTGTCCAAAACCCAATGACTGATAGGGTTTCAGTCATACAGTGTTCCAATACCCATCCCTCTATCAGGGCACATTTTCCAACACCATTGTCCCCAGTTTCACTCCCTGCCTCCATGACAAGCAATTTTCTTCTCTCTCTGCACCGCCCCCTTTTGTGGCAGAGGTTTTTAAGTGTTGGTGTGAGAAGGGCAAATACATAGGATGTTTGCTACTGTTGGTTGTTTGTTACTGCTGAGGTCTTTGACTTTAAAAGACAGACTTGGCATGAAGTATTTTTTTTCAACTAGCAGGCACTTGTGAGTCTGTGTTCCTGGGTCTCTGTAGTCCAGAGGTGCTGCTGGGTCCTAGAATCTAGGTGCTTATATCTATGCTTCTTATTTTAACTTTAATTAATTTTATTTTTGGGGGAGGAGGAATTGGGCCACTGTAGTGCTCAAGGGTTATACCTGACTTTGCTTAGGAGTGGTCCCTGGGCTTTTCAGGGAAGTATGCAATGCTGGGGATTGAATGGGGGTCTGCTGCATGCAAAGTCCTTTGATCTTCCTGGCCAGTGTTTTGCAAATCTCATCATTAGTGAGGCAAGCAATCAGGGGTCATGGCCTATAGTTTAAGAAGCTAGACCCTAGGCTATGCCATCTTTGAAGGAAAATTTTTCCTTTGAGATTATATTTCAAACAGTTTTTACCATCAAAGGGTTTCCCTTCGCAGTCTGAAATTCCAGGCTTCATTCTGAGAAAAGTAACTACTAGATAATGTTTTTAAAAATAATGACAATAAAGGGACCAGAGATAGAGTACAGAGCAGTTAAGCACTAGCTTCACATGTGGCAATTTCCTGTTTGAGCTCAGTGCCCCAAGCACCTCCAGGAGTGATTTTTTTTGAACACAGAGCCAGGACCAGCCCTTGGACACTGCTGGTGTGGCCCAAATCTTGCAAACAAATAAGTTGTAATAGCAAAAATAGATCTATTGAACCTAAATAAAACAGTGGGCTGGAGAGACACTCTAGGGTTAAGGTGCTTGCTCCTTGTATGCAGCTGATGCCAGTTCAATTCCCAGCACCACATAAAGTCCCAAGAGAAATACCAGAAGTGATCTCTGAGCAAAGAGCCAGGAGTAAATCCTTGGCAGGAGCTAAGTGTGCCTCACTCTCTGAATTAAACTATAATAAGATATTTATTTTCCATCTCTTGTAAAACTCTGGATTTTTCATTCTAATCTTTGCCAATCATTCAAGAAAAAGTATTGCCTTGTTTTCAATTTTCTTTGATTAATGGAAAAGTTACATTTTTTCCTTTCTGGAAAAATTTCATATTTCTTCTTTCATACATAATAGTTTATTGGTGGAGGGGCACACCCAGCGATGCTCAGAGGCTGCTCTTGGCTCTGCACTCAAGAATATAATGAGAATCAAAACATTAGGCTTTCCCTTGCATGCAGCTGACATAGGTTTGATCCCCAGCACCATATATGATCCTTCAAGGCTACCAAGAGTGATACCTGAGCACAGTTGAATTTGGCCCTCAAAGCAAATCAAACCCAAAACAAAGAAAACTCACCCCCCCAATTTAGGCTCTTTTCTCCCACCCATTACATTGTAGTCACGCCTTAACTTAAATCCCTCGTGATAGTTAATCCTTTCTTTTTTCTTGCTTTTTTTTTTTTTCTTTTTTTTTTTTTTGGGTCATACTCGGCAATGCTCAGGGGTTTCTCCTGGCTCTGCACTCAGGAACCACTCCTGGCGGTGCTTGGGGGACCATATGGGATGCCGGGATCGAACCCAGGCCGGCATGGGCCAGCCGCATGTAAGGCAAACGCCCTACCCGCTGGACTATCACTCCAGCCCCTAGTTCATCCTTTCTACAGAAGAAAAATGAAATAAATCTTTTAGACTCTGACAATAAGATGCTTTCTCCACTCTCACTTTTGATTCTTGGCCCAGTTTGTCTCCCAGACTTCTTTACTCTGAGATTGGCCGTGGTTGTGCTCCTCTACCTAAAGTTCACACAGTCTGGTTTTGTTCAGAAAATTTCAGCTATCCCTGAGATCTGGCCATTTTGCTTCTACCAGCCTCTTCAAGCTTATGGATCAGACACTTCGTGCTGTGTTGGCCACTAGAAGAGCCTTGCCATCGCTTTGGGGTCTTTTTAACTCAGCTCACTCTTCTGTGGACTATTTCTTCATCTTGTTCTCTTTAACTCTCCTGGCTTTATCTTATTATTTAATATCACTTGATCACTTGATCACTTGACATCCCGTTATTCATCGATTTGCTCGAGCAGGCGCCAGTATCATTTCCATTTGACCCTATCACGTAACATTTCCATTTGACTCTATTTAGTACCAGAAGTGACATTTTATTTGTTTTTGAACCATACTCAGCTAAACTTAGAGATCACTCCTGGCTCTGTGCTCAGGGATGTCTCCTGGTAGTGCTATGGGGACCATAGGTGGAGCCAGGGATAGAACCAGGTGGGCTGCAATTCAAGATAAGCACCTTAACCCCTGGACTATCTCTCTTTCTCTCTGGCCCCTCAGTCAGAAGACCAAGCCCATGATTTGTATGCCAAAGGCCCCAGGTTTGATGCCCAAACACTGTTGGGAGTGATCTCTGGGCAAAAAATTCAGAGCATCCCCTGCTCACCACAGAACAAAACAAAACAGAAATCAAAGCTAACTAAGCACAGAAATTTTTTCTTGGTGTTAAATAACAAAGGGTTTAATAAAGTTGATATAGAGTACAGAAATGTTTTTTGGCAAGGCACAGAATTTTTTGCTATCTAGGCAGACTATATTAAATAGCCCTTCATGCGTAAGCAAAGACATTAATCAGAAAACCCAAAAGAAAAGGCTATTGAAACTGAGAAATTGTTACTATATCTTGTTTTCAAACGCAGGTGTTAAAAACTAAGGCAAATAAAATTCACTTTCTAAGCCTTTCCTTCTAATTCAATTGTACACTTCTTTTCTTACCAAGTATTGATGCATGGTACCTGGAATTCTCTCTGAACCAATATAATATCTTGTAAATTTCCTCATCAATGATGAGTTAAATAATATGTTTATATTTATGTAGAGATGTCATTATTCATTCCCTTGAAAAATATTTTTTAGAAGATGAGAGAGACACGAGAGAATAGTAATGCCATTTCTCCTGAGATGGGACACAGTAACACTCCACTCCAGTAGAGGAATTAAGTCTTTGGGGATTGGGAGGGTCCACACCCTATAATTCTCTAAGGCTATTCCTGGCTTGGCCTTCAGGACTGACCCCTTATGGTGTTTGGGGGACACTATATAGTGCTAGGGATTCAAATAGGAACCTACCAATACAAGGCAAGCACCTTAATCTTGTAAAATCCATTTCTCTGGCTCAAGAATAAAATATTTTAATTATTTCCAGTATCCTCTTTTCCTTAGAGAATCATCAACTGTCTTGGTGAGGCTTTCAAGATTATTAACTTCCAAGACTTTTTTGATTTGGTTCTCAATTTTTTAATTGTGTATAGTTCTTGACCAAAACTCAAATATGAACACCCTTGTAATTGTATATTTCATGGTGGTATAATAAAATATTAATTAAAAAAAGTTATCTCTGCATTATTTTTAGCTCATCAAAGTATTAACTTGGGCTTTGGTTGTTGTCTCAGGCTTAGTGTTTCATTTATGTTTGAGGGATGAAACAAAGTGCATTGAAGCTCTACATGAGCTCCAAATAACTGGCACCTTGTTTTTTTTCACTTAATGACAGTGAGATGCCCAGTTACAAAGTTGTTCACGATTGGATTTCAGTTGTACAATGACTAACTGGCACTTTGTCCTTTCATGCAGACCCTTTTCTAATACACCCTCCTGTTCTCCCCACTTCCAGTCTGACTGTATCCCTCTTTCCAAGGTTCAAGGTTTCAAGGTTCAACTTAAGCATTACATCTTTCTTTGGAACTGGTTTTGGCATTCCATCCTGCCTTGATGCATTTCCATTATCCTTTGCCAGACCATACAAATTGTGGATAAGGCAGCCCTCCTTTCTGTCCCCTGTTTCTTGGTACAGTTGCATACAGCATACATTTTGGAAAGAATATATGAATGCTCGTCTCTGACATGCACTTTATGTATATTGTCTCTATGTCCTCATGACTATGCTATTTTACTCTCATGCTATTTTATTTCATGGTGCTTTTGCAGTTGAGGAAAAATCATCAGAAGAAAAGACTGACACAATGCCAAGCAAATGAATATATGTGAAAGTGATGGAACTTTTCTATTGTTCTATTATCTACTGGTTAAGACACAATTGATAGGACAGGGATATTGGGGAAGAGAGGAAATCCTCACATATACCTGGTACTGTGCTTACCTTTATCTACTTTAAACTATTCTTGAAAAATGGTGAATTTATTTGCAGATGGGAAGTTGAGTCTCAGAAAGGTAAAGCAGCTTACCCAAGATCCCACATTTGTGACTGAAATCTGGTCTCTCTGGTCACCCTAAACCCGTGAGGGCTGAGGACTGTTCTGGGGAGCAAGGAGCAAGATAGGGAGCGAGTTTACTCTAGTGGGACTTTTGTGCAGAGTCTCTCTAACCCCTCAGCCCACCCACTGCTCTCATGCCTGTTCTTGGAGCGCTTTTATACTTTTATATGGAAACTTGCTATGCTTTGGAACCCAGGCTTTCAAACAAGTTAGGCAAATAGCCTTACTAAGCCACTTGTAAATGAAACCCCTGATTCAATTCTCTCTTTCCACCCTGGTGAAAGCCTGAGCTGTTCAGGGCATAATGCCTTATAAATGTCAACTTTGGATTTATAAGCATGACTTTTAGCTATAGAGATCAATAAGACATACCCTTCTTTTGCTAATGGCTGCATTCAATGGCATCGGTCCCTTTGCATTAAGAAATCACATGATACTTGCTGACAAATGACCAAAATAAAAAGCATTTTAAACAGCTGCACCTTTTTAACTGCTGCTGCTTTTCTCTGGCGTCATGCTATAAAGGAAGATGAGGTAAATAGAGTAAGACTCCTCTCTTCCCTCACCTTGTATGCCCCTTCACTAAGTCAACAACAGTAGAACTAAATAAATAAACAAACTAACAAATAAATAAATAAATGATACTTTCAGGCTTAAATGGGTGTATGCAGCACTTAGACCTACAGGAAAGTTCCAGAACTCTTTTCTGCCAACATTTTCTATATTCGTCAGTGGAGAGAACTCACCCATAGTGATGACAGAGTCCAGTAGCCTGAGGAATGGAGCATTATTTGTGTTTTGGTTCATAATCTAAAGTATTTTAAATCCCTATGTCATTAGTTTTAGATTCATCTTGACTTAGTATATCCAAGATCAGATCACATAGTTAAATATTTAATTAGCAAATCAACATTTACATATTTGATCACATATTAATGAATTATAGATAGACAAACAGACAGACAGACAGACAGACAGACAGCAACTGCATCTATTTATCGCCGTTAATCATTTAATCTCCCTCTGAGTTCCGAGATCGACAAAACTTTATTTGGAGATTTCTTAAGAGTATCTCTGATAGAGTACAACATAAAAGCATATAATGCATAAAAACATAAAGTCACATTCATTTTATTACCAATTGTAGTACTCATCCATTATAAGGTATTCTTGGCCGGGGCTGCAGTGATAGCACAGCGGGTAGGGTGTACCTTGCATGCCACCAAAATGGGTTTGATCCCTGGCTTCCCATATGATCCCCAAGCATTGCCAGGAGTAATTCCTGAATGCAGATCCAAGAATAACTCCTGAGCATCACTGGGTATGACCCAAAAAAGGCAAAAAATAAATAAATATAAAAAAGTATTCTTGGCCAGAGAAATAGTACAGTGTGTAGGAATCTTGCCTTGCATGTGGCTGACCCAAGTTTGATCCCCATCTGGCCCCCAAACACTTCCAGGAGTGACTCTTGAGTTCAGGGCCAGGAGTAATCCCTGAGCATCCTGGGTGTGGCTAAAAAACCAAAAGATAAAAATAAAATAAAGTATTCTGACTAATAAAGCAATTGTGTAAAAAAGGTGTTATTAATTTCATATTCCCTCTAAGCCTATTTGCCAACCAAAATATTATTCTTCCTTTAGAGAAATGCTTGGCAATTAGTTTGTCATTTTGTTAAAGGTGTAAAAATATCCTAGCCGTGGTGTTGGAGAGATAGTACAATGGGTATGGTGCTTGCTTTGCACATGGGTGACCTGGGTTCCACCCCCCAGAACCCCATGTAAACCCCTGAGCCTGCCAGGCATGATCACTGAGCACAGAGCCAGGAGTAAGACCTGAGCCTGCTAGGTATGTCCCCAAAACAAAACAAAAATTTCAGCAAGATTAAAGTGTTCTTCAATGTATGCCATATCTTGTCTTCTAAAATAAATTTTAGGAGTCTGAGACATCCTGTTTAAGGAATGTTCTAATTTTTAAAAATTTCTGTAATGACAGAAAAGTGTGCTTTTAGTATGTCAGGCCATTCCCAACATTGCCAAAGCTACAAATGCTCAAATGTAGTAATCTCCTTTTCTATTTAAATATAAAAACTGTATCTACTATAAATATGGGGAAAATAATGAAAATGCTTTTTATGTCCACACAGAAACCAGGAACCCAATTTATTTATCCATTTTTCTAACGCTCAGATAATTAATTCTAGAGTAGCACCCACTCCTACTTGCTCCCTTCCTTTCTTTTGTAAGGTCAGCTCTTGAGAAATCACCCATCTAGAGGGGGAAGCCACACTCCCACCCCCTGCCTGAGCAAGGTCATGGTAAGTTTGTGGCCAGGCAACACAGGGTTTGATTTCTTCTGTCCAGGGCCTGTCAGTACTCCTGGAGGGGCCTTGACAACACTGCCAGCAACAATGCAACAGCTGCTACAGACCAGCCTCCTCTTTCTCTGCAGAACTTCTGGTGGGGGATGGGTGCTGTGGAGGGTGCCGCACTGGCTGTGCTGGATATTCACATTTCTCTCCTGTGGAAAATCCCAGGACTCCAATGAAGCTTGCTTCCAGTTCATTTGTTTTTCTATGTGTGTCCATCCCCAAAATGTAAGTTAGTCACTGGAGACTTTACGAGGTTAAATATGATGCAAGAAAGGCAGGAGATCTTAGACAGGGAACAAAGCCATTAGAGAGCTGTCTCATCAGCCCAGGACTTTGGTTTTGTGTGTTTGTGTCTCAAATGCTAGTTTCCATAGCTACCGTGAGCACCAGCTATAGAGGTGATAAAGGAACATGACAGTGGCTTTTCAGAGCGTTGTGTATTATGGTTTCATTTTGAGCGTTTCTTGTACTGAATGTTAAGTCAAGGACACTGCCTGGGTTGCCTTAATTAATGGTTCAATTGGAATTGAAAATGAATCATGATTAGCCACCTGAGGTTGATCAGCTGTAGCCTCAGAGTAGGGTTTTCAGCATTCAGCTTTCTGCCAGCTGTACAAGAGCACATCTAGGGTTAATCCAGAAGAGAATCCAGAAATTCATTTATGGCTTCTTAATATTGCATTTTATTCTAGTTTAAATACCTCATATCAGTTTAACCTCTTTAGTGTAATTTGAAGAAACAATCACTAGCCAAACTCTAATTTCCCTCCTTATATCATTAGAATTTGCAAAGATTCAAACGTATGGCCCCGAGTGCCTCACGTAGAAGTTATTAAGATTTTCATAAAAGCTAAAGGTCAACCTTTACACTTGGATGATGTGTCTGTCTTACAACCTATTTCTCTTCCTTGGCCTGTGTGCTGTAGAAACTGCCACTACAGAGCATCCATTCCCTTTCACTTTACTATCCAGTTCTGGGAGACCAGTCCATCAGTAAAACTTTGCCTTCAGGGCGGAGCGATAGCCCAGCGGGTAGGACGTTTGCCTTGGACGCGGCCGGCCCATGCGGGCCCGGGTTCGATCCCGGCATCCCATATGGTCCCCGAGCACCACCAGAAGTAATTCCTGAGTACAGAGCCAGGAGTAACCCCCTGAGCATTGCCGGGTGTGACCCACCCCCAAAAAAAAAGCAAAAAAAAAACTTTGCCTTAGTAATGCCCAAACTGCTAAAGTGAACAATACACTGACTTAAAAAAAGAGCTCTTCAAAGTTAACAGAGAAGCACAAAGGCAAAGCCGCCACTGCTCCTGATGGAAATCATTACCAATTGAAGATTCCCCACAGAGAGGCCTCTCTCCATGATGCATGGAAGAGTTTTCAGAACATAATCTAATAATAGCAAAATAAACAGGAATTCTAAATAAATACGCCAACCAACACATAGTTCATTTCACTAATGGAAATCCAGAGTGCTGACGGTATGCAGAATTTTCCTATGATCCAGAGACTGTAAGAGGCATGTACCCAATTGCAGCGATAGCATATCAAGGTGTGGAATTCCATGTGTTTTTCCATATGGAAAAGTGATGTACAAAAGAGAGAAACAGTTTGCCCAAGGTTATTTCACACAAAAGCAAGTCTAAGGATGCAAGCATCCTAGTGTTTAGCTGGTGCCTGACCTTTCTAGTTCAGTGCTTCTTCAAGCACATACCTGTTTTCTTGTCATCCTGAAACCTTATGCCTTCCTTATATTTTACTGAGCCTAGTGTGACAATCAGAAAAATGTTGATTGCTTTAATAATAACATTTAATAATAATAACATAACCAGTGATATGTATTCATTACAGGAAAGCTGAAACTATATTTATGATAAAAGAATGGAATAAGAGTCAACTGTTATTCTATTATTTTAGTTTTTATACATGCCCTTTTAGACACTTACCTAGCATAATCAAAGTGTCCATAAAATATATTAACATTTACCTTTAATTGCTTAGCAAACTTGGATTATTTGATATAGCACTTTAGATTTTGCACATACATATTGTTAATATCTGAAAGTTAATAAGCATACATCTATGATGTAATGGCTAAATAATGTTCTTTAATATACTCATAAGTTACAGTTACTTCGTTATGGAGTGCTGCATCTGTCAGCACTCTGACTCTTTTCTTTTTATTTGTTATTGATTTTATGAATTAGTAATTCTGAAAATTACTGGGTAAACAATTTTATAATTAGTGTTTGTACACATCCATCATCACAGATGCATAATTATTATTTGATAAGTTTACAGGTACTTTTAAGCACAGAAACTCATAGATCATCTCTAGTTCAAGAACCTTTTCATCTGCAGCATCAATATTCTTCCTACCTAGCACACCACATAAATAGTTACCTATTGGAAGTGACCTTGAAATTGCAGTCATTTCTGCCTTGGGAAATTAGTAGAAGGGGTTTCAGCACTGAGGAGATAGAGGGAAGAGTAGAAAGTTTTAACTAAATTTAAAAGATTCTGCATTAATGAAAGAGTCCAATTCTATTCCACTGGCAAATGCTGAATAGAAATGCTCTCTACCAGTGTGATAGAACATAATATACATGCGAAGGAAAAGGGAGCAATTGTGGGGAATATACTGTGAAGGTTAGGCTTTCTTCTAAGAAGCCGTGCTGAGAAAGAAAACTCCTGATGACAGAATCCCATCAACTAGCAAATCAGCCTTGAAATACGAACTTTCATGGGAATCACAGATCCTTCTAGGGACTGCAAATCGCCTTGATCTTTCTGTCGGCAGTGTTTCGGAGATGTTTACAGTAAAACTGTAACCCAAAACGTGCCTTTCAGGAAAAGAATAAGTGGTAATCCAATCCTAGAAAGCTTTCTGCACTGGGCTTTTTAAATAGCAGGTGAGTGGAAGGATTTCCCTTCCACTGTGCCCCAGGAAGGGAAACGGGATGGAAACTAACAACTGTTCAGTCTCTACATAAGCCAGGTCCTGCGCTAAACACTATAGGGTTGGTATTTACACTCTTTCTTCCCAGTAACCTCAGGACTCATTTCATTTTTCATGAGAGAGAAACTAAGATCAGGTAGGTTAAAAAAATCTTAAATAATATCGTTGGCTACTAACAACTAAATTTGGGTTGGGGGCCACCACTGGCTGTGCTGAGAATACTCCCAACTCTATACTTAGGACCATGCTAGTGATCCAAATCATGTCAGCTGTTTGCAGGGCAAGTGTCTTGAACTATGTACTATTCCTCTGGCCCTAAGTTTAAACACTTTACTGCCAAAATTTAAATCATGTTTCATTTACTCATACTATTTCACATTCCTTGTCTCACCCAGATGGGGGGTCATTTCACTTTACTGTAAATCATATGCTTGGATGCTTGGCTTCCCAGACAATATGACTTAGTGAGTTGGGATTCCCCTTACACATGGTAACCACCCCAGAATCTAGTCATGAGGTCATCTCTAGCTTGAATAAAACACTGCATCTTTCAGATGACTCGAAGTCCCAAGGAACTATCTGACTGTATCCTTCATGAGTGGCCTTCATGTGATGTTTTTGAAGAAGGTAATCTTTGTTGCTCAACTGAGGCAAAGCCTAGGGATCTGTGATAGAGACACAAGGTCTTCATCTCAATCTCCTATTGATAGAATGAGGTTCAGAGGGAATCATTTGTTGAGAAACATACTAAACTCCAATGAGGACTTTAACATACAAGTTAAATATTATTTCAACATCAGAAGGATTCTAGTCATTCAATTCAACATTGATCAGATAATAATTATTGTTGTTATTCTCATCCTCTGAAAACAATAGTGTATAGCCTCTATGTAGCTCACATTTTCCCAAGCACTGTCTTTTTTACATTTTTATAAGATATTTATGTCTCATTTAAGACTCATTTACTCACAAAATTGCCTCCTTTTCACATGTCAGCCACCTTTCAGGGTCCCTAGACATAAAAATATGTCTGATTACAAACTGGGGGTTCTGACTGGCTACAAAATGAAGGTTTGATGATTTCATTAGCATACTAACAGAACTTAGAACACTAAGTCACTATTATAATTGTATTTTAGAAGAGGTGATATGCATGATACTCTATCAGTAACTGTGTTGTAAAAAACATTAACTATAAAAGAAGAAAAAGAAATGTACCTGCTACATAGAGGATGGCTGGGATTGGGAGGTAACTGGAGGCTTTGGTGGAGGTTAATGAATACAGGTGAATACAGGTTGCTGTTGGAACTTTGTACGCCTGAGTCTCACTTGTATCACTTGTCTTCCCATTGTTCATCAATTTTCTCAAGCGGGCACCAGTAACATCTCCATAAATCCTATCACATGCTAGTGTAGCCCAAAGGGCATCTGCTCACTCCAGGAACATGAGGATCCTCAAACCATTCCTTCAGGTCATGGGAATAAGGTCTATAATTGTTACTGGTTTTTGGCATATCAAATATGACACAGGTAGTTTGCCAGCCTCTGCCATGCAGGTGGGATACTCGTGCATGAGATAGCCTCTCATCTCATGCATTAATGATTCGAGGAAAGATGAGTTTTTCTGCTGGGTGGAGCTCTGACGAGCTGTGGAGTCCAGATGATGAAAATGATGGCCCTCATGGTATGGGGGGTTTCTCTGGCTTCTTGTGAGGCTCTACTGGGATGGTAGGCCAGGGCTAGAATCCGCCTTCCCTCCTGGGCACCTCATGATCAGCTGGGCACCTGAATTTCAACCATGAATAATTTTTAATCCACAGTATTTAATTTTAAAAAAAATTAAAGAAAGAAACAAATCAGGAGCAAGGCCTGGAGGGTGCCTAATGCAGAATTTCTGGACTTCCTTCTCCAGAAATCAGGGTGTGTCAACCTCATGGATTCAACATATTCATTAATCAAAAAGCTCCACTAAGCTTTAGTGTCCAGAGATTTTACTGAGATTTCAAGACAAACTTGGACACATAATTGAATTCAATCTCCAGGTCAGGACTTAGACCCAAAGTCCAAGCTTCTAATCCATACTAGTCTGAAACTAGCCCATTGGCCAGAGTGGGGGATGGGAGGCAAAAGTGACACATGAATAACAAAGAAACCTGGGAAAGATTGTAAGGATTTGAGATGCTCCTAACCAGGAATGCAGGGCAAATGCTAAATTCTTTATTGTCCACCAAACACATTATTTCGTTTGATTCTCATAACACTATTTTAAATAAATGACAGTGGAAGGAGCATTCTATAGTGACATCCTATAGTGACGTCCTATAGGGACACGCAGTGCTGGGAATTAAACCTGGGGCTCCAGCATGTGCAGCATGCACTCTGGCTATTGGAGTCATCTCCTCTACCCTCCTTATAGCATTTTCATTAGATAATAATTATCTTCATTTTATGGATGAGATCTATACACCTAATCAAAGGTAGAGTAAGGATTCAATGCAGGTTTCTTAGCCTTGAGCTATTTTAATTATTAAGTAATATAGCCATGAGGGCAATTAACTCATTACTCCTTTGAATCTTAGTGTATGAGAGGTTACACACACACACACCTCTAAATTTCTTGATGTTTAGTATTTAACTACTGGGGGAAATT
>JAJIBD010002011.1:32500-65286 GCA_021461705.1 Cryptotis parvus
TCCTTCCTTCCCTCCTTCCTTCCTTCCTTCCTTCCTTTCTTCCCTCCCTCCCTCCTTCCTTCCTTCCTTCCCTCCCTCCCTCCTTCCTTCCTTCCCTCCTTGCTTCCTTCCCTCCTTTCCTTCCCCTCCTCCCTCCTCCCTTTCTTTCTTTCCTTCCTTCCTTCCCTCCCTTCCTCCTCCTTCTCTCCTTCCTTCCTTCCCTCCTTCCTTCCTTCCTTCCTTCCCTCCCTCCCTCCCTCCTTCCTTCCTTCCTTCCCTCCTTCCCTCCCTCCTTCCTTCCTTCCTTCCCTCCCTCCCTCCCTCCTTCATTCCTTCCTTCCCTCCCTTCCTCCCTCCCTCCTTCCTTCCTTCCTTCCTTTCTTCCTTCCCTCCTTGCTTCCTTCCTCCTTCTTTCCTTCCTCCCTCCCTCCTTCCCTCTTTCTCTCCCTCCCTCATTCCTCCCCTCCCTCCCTCACTCCCTCCCTCCCTCACTCCCTCCTTCACTCCTTCCCTCCCTCTCTCATAACTATCAGTGCTCAGGCTTATTCCTGGCTCTGTGCTCTGGGGTCATTCCTAGTGGTACTCAGGGAACCATATTTGATTTCCTAGAGATCAAAATCACCATGTGCAAGACAAGTGCCCTACTGGTTCTACGATCTCTCTGGCCAAGCACATATTTTTCAAAGCAGGATTCTTCTCCCCCCCCACCCCCAAAAGTCTTCAGAGGAAGTAGTTTAATTTATATACATGTGGAACCTAAACAAGGGTGTAGTTGTTTCCATAGTTCAGGTTTCCCAGATTACCAGCAGCAAGAGTGTGGCATGTCCAGCCCCATATAGGAGCCATAAAATCCTGTGGTCTGACCGTGGCAGATGATGGACAGATAAATATGCTTCCTGTTGGCTCTAGAGCCTGTATGCCTATACTGTATGGCTGGAAAATAATGTTTTAAAATAGATATGGTCCTTGACAGAAACAGATGTTCCCCACTCCCGAATAGTATCAAACACAAAAACATTAGTCTGTACAAAGAAAAGACAAAATGAAGTGACAATCAAAGCTTTCTTTTTACATGGGTTTTAGAGAGAACTCTTTTTGGTGGCAGCTGAGAGGAACTCTTTCTAAAATTTGCATACACAGAAGATTATCAAAGCTTTGTGACTGATATGTGAAAGGCTGAGACTAAGTATTCAGTATCTTTAGTCAACATTTGCTTCAGGATCTGTCCCCTCTGTTCTCTGAAGAGAACAGTGGATTAGCAGGCATTCGGTAAACAGGAAGATGAGGATTCATCCTTAATGGTAGGACATCCAATTGTCGCTCTTTTCTATCTGACACGGAGAAGTCCATAAGCATGCAGAAATCATGAAGAATCCTACTTCATTCTTTTTGTTCCATACTGAATTGAATATATCCACACTTTATGATGTAACTCTATTATGAATTACTTTAGTCAGCTAAATGTTTTAATTTTTAGATAAGGAAAATTCTATGGTGAAGGATAGAATCAAACTTTTAGGTATGTAACTATCATGTCACATATTATTCTGATTTATTCTGGGTGGACATGGGAAGACTTCCAAGTGGTGGTGGGGGTCTGTAGCGTTGTACCTAGCAATGCTGAAGGATTATGTGTATTGGAAAGAGAACCAGCATGCAACTTCTATCCTCTATTTTCTCCCTGGTCCCAGAAATGATGATTCTGCATGATTTTACTTGTATGATTATAAACATAAACTAAGTATATATGAGTGTTATAATGTAATATTGCCTTAATAAAAATTATAAAGATACTCTTCATAATATTAACATCAAAATTATTAAAAAGAATATGTCAGTTTGATGTACAAATAAGAATAAGCCATTTAAAGGATGATTACCTATCCTTTTGTAGATGACAATTTCTCAGCCTTGGGCAAAAATATAATCAACATCATCAAATATTTATTTGGTAGTTGCAGGAGTGCTATTTCTGCCCTAGGCTCATTGCTTGCTCTCTACTGGTGGCTGAATAGAATTTAATCTTAAATTCCCACACCAAGGAAATTATAATTATTTGTAAACTAAGTTCCAAAATTCAGGCTTTTATTTGTATGGGCAAAAAAATAAATCAGATTTTAGAGAAGTTTCTCTGCATTGTGCTACTTGTTTGTTTTGGTGACAAATTCCAAAAAGTATAATCTTTTAAACAAATTTTAGTTGAATCATTGTGAATTACAAAGTTATTTTTCGTTGTGTTTCAGATATTCAATGTCCCAACACCAATTATTGTTTTTTTTTAAATTTTATTACAGCACTGTGAAATACACAGTTACAAAGATGTTCATGATTGAGTTTCAGTCATACAGTTTTCCAGCACCCATCTCTCCACCAGTACATTTCCTGCCACCAATGTCCCCATTTCCCCCAGCCTGCCTCTATGGGGAGGCCTTTCCTCTTCTTCCTCTCTCTCTCTTTCTCTCTCTCTCTCTCTGTCTCTATCTCTCCCTTCTCTTATACATTGTGGCTTACAATACATATATTTAGGGGTTATCATGTATATCCCTTTGCCTACATTTAATGCTCAGTCCTAGTCTGGTGTTACCATTTCCAAGAATTATTAGTACACTGGTCTCTTCTCTGTCTTACCTAAACTCTGACTCCCACATATTTGTGGTAGTTTCCAACCATTGATAAGACCTCTTGGTCCATGTTTTGCCTGGTCTTGAATATTAGTCTCATACTATTATTTTTTGAAATCACGCAAATGAATACAGTCATTCTATATCTGTCTTTTCCCTTCTGACTAATTTCACTCAGAATGATACTCTCCATGTCTATCCGTTTATAGGTAAATTTCATACTTAATTTTTCCTAAGAGCTGCATAGTATTCCATCGTGTAGATGTACTATAGTTTCTTTATCCAGTTTTCTGTTCTCAGGCACTCAGGTTGTTTCCATATTCTGACTATTGTGAATAGTGCTGCTATGAATGTAGAAGTAAAATTGTGTTTCTGCTGTGTGTTTTTAGGCTCCCAGGGTATATTCCCAGGAGGGTGAAATGGGAGCTTAATTGCAATTTTTTGGAGTAATGTCCATATTGTTTGGCAGAAAGACTGGATCATTCAACAGTCCCACCAAGAGTGGATGAGAGTTCCTTTCTTCCCACATCCATGCCAGCACTGGTTGTTCTTGCTCTATCTGATGTATGCCAGTCTCTGTGACCAACACCAATTCTTTACCAGAGTCTATTTCCCTCCACCAACATTCCTAGTTTCCTTTTCACAATCCCACCTGCCTCTATGGCTAGCACCTTTTTTTGTTGTGTATTTGTTTTAGGCACAATATTGTTTACAATATTGTTACTGATAGGGTATGATGCATATCACTTTACCTCTTTTCTGCACCAGTCTTTGTCCATAATAACCACTTCATTATATCATTGTTGTGGTAGTTCTTTTCCTGGCCTATCCTCTTTCCCTTCCCTGCCCTTTGAGGTGTTGCAGGTGTAGCTGCAGTGCCCAGCTGCATTTGAGGTGGCAGACAAGAAACAGGCTTGTCCACACCCAGAGCTCTGCCCCCGTGGACTCAGGATGGTTGATGGTCTGTATAAAAAGACTGGGCACCCTGGGATGAACCCAGAGCTATGGCAGAGCCTGGCAAGCTACCCGTGGTGTATTCAATATGCAAAAAACAGTAGCAATAATGGACCTCCTTCCCAACTAATGGAGATGTTACTGGCGCCTGCTCAAGCAAATTGATGAACAACGGGAACACAAGTGATACAAGTGTAAAGGAAGATCTTCCTTCCTTTACAGTGGAAATATTTCTACTAAGCACCAATTTTCCTTCTGTTCCTTCCATCTCTTGCCTCTTTTTCTGTCAGGGTCATATAGTTTAGGTCTCATTTTGGATATTACTGCCATAATGTGGGTTCATTGTCCTTTATATTGTTTTTATCTTTTGGGTTCTAGGGGTTTACTCCTTGTTCTGTGCTCAGAGATTGTTCTTCATGGTTCTTGGGGTGCCTTATGTGTGCCAGTGATAGAACTTAGGTCATTCATATGCATGGCAAGCACTTTACATCTTGTACTGTTTCTCTGGTCCTTCTTTGTTCATGTTCCATATCAACAGTCACAGTTGGTGCTCCATTACTATCTATAGGATTTATTGCTTATTTATTTGTGTTTCGTTAAATATAAGTTCCATGAAAACAAAGACCAGACCAGTGGTGGCTCTAGACTTTTCCTGGATTTGAGTACTTATTTAATTCTAATAAAGTGGAAATCTATTTGTAGAGAAGGGAGACTTATAAAGATGGTGGAGGTGTTCAAAGCCTCCCAAAGTCCTCTTATTTACTTTCATGGTTTCTATTGTTTCTTTTTGTTGTTGTTGCTCCAAATGTTGAATAAATGAATAATAGATTGAATATGTTGGGAGGCCCACGGGTCAGTTCTTTTGCCCAAGGACAGAGCTAGATACATTGTATTCTAAATAGAACTAGAACACTTTACAATTCTTCCAGCTTAACATCAGAGCTCATTGGAAAGAAGGAATGCATATTACAAAGCTAACTAAGCCCCTTTCAGGGGAGACTGACCAGTCATTCCTCATCAGTTGCTCTGGCTTGATTCTTCTTGCTCCTCCAAGTGCAGCTTGCATTATCAACTCTTTTGCCAGCTGCTTCCTTCGTTTACAGCAAAGGAAGAGCCATTTTCCTCTAAGATGATTAGCCTACGTAAGAGAGATTTTATCAATCACCAAGACACTACCCAGCAGTCACCAAGTGCCTTTTTTGAAAGGGTCTGCCTGCAGCACAGCCATACAGGATCCCATAAATTCATTACAGCCATACTGAAATAAAATATTAAAATGGAAGAGAGAGGAAACATAACTGTGAAGGCAAAGTTTGGAGTAAGAATTTATATTGAACTTAAAAAAGACCTAGGAAGTATTCTGACAATTATGTTGTTAAACTGCAGCAACGGTTTGAGTATTTTCAAAGAGTCCTGGCTTAGGAATTAAGAAGAATCTGGATAAGGAGCAAGAACATGTACAAAATGAAATGGTTACATCAATGGAATATTCACAGTAGGAAAATATTTGTGTAGCTAAGGATGATTTCTGAAAATATATATCTGGAAATATATTAATATGAGCATATATTTAGATATGTGTATTTAAAAAAAGTGTGACAACAGGGTGAAAGTCTAGCAATCATCACAGTGTAGGTTCTCTCTCTTTATCATTTCTTGTTGGCATGTCAGTTATGCTATAGGCCAAGGAGGCAACTTGGTTTCTGGAGTGTGTGTGTGTGTGTGTGAGTGTGTGAGTGTGTGGGTATGGGCATGGGTGTGGGTGTGGATGATGAGAGTGTTGTGTAATTGGTGGTGCTGGAAATTGAACCCAGGTAATCAAACATGCAAGGCCAGTACTCTACTACTAAGCGACATCCCCAGTCCTATTTGAATTTATCTTAAGTGATAGAAGTGATAGTGGTTGTTTTTTTTTTAATTTTTTTATTTTTACAATTACAAAGATATACAATTAAAAAGTTCATATTTGGGTTTTGGTCATACAGTGTTCCAGCACCCATCCCGCCACCAGTGCCCATCTCCCACCACCAACGTCCCCGGTTCCCTCCCCCTCCCCCAGCCCTCCTCCATGGCAGGTTCTTTATTTCTTTCCATTTCTCTCTCTTTCTCTTTTCCTTCCCCTCCAGACTATGGATTACAGAGCATATATTAAAGGGTTGTCATGTGTATCTTTTTGCCTCTATTTAATGCTCAGTTCTAGGTTGGCATAAGTACCCTCAACAATTGTTAGCACACTGTTCCATTTTCTGTCTTACCTAGCCTCTGACTCCCACACATTTGTGATAATTTCCACCTTTGACAGGACCTCCTGATGTATGTTTCACTTGACCTTGTATATTAGTATCATAATATGTACCTATATATTTATGTTATGCAGATAAATGCAGTCATTCTGTATCTGCCCTCTCTCCTTCTGGCTAATTTCGCTCAACATAATCTTCTCCATGTCCATCCATTTGTAGGCAAATTTTATAACTTCATTTTTCCTAACAGCTGCATAGTATTCCATTGTGTAGATGTACCAAAGCTTTTTTATCCAGTCATCGATTTTCGGGCACTCTGGTTGCTTCCAGATTCTGGCTACTGTGAATAATGCTGCTATGAACATAAAAGTAGGGATGGTTGAGGAAACATTCTGAGCAACCCAAACTCATTAAGAAAATAGTGCCATGATCAATTAGTAACACTATCCAATTAATGAGGGGAGAGAGGGAAAAAGCTACAGGTAACATTTATTTGCATAAACAATCTATTCCTGATTAGTATCAGTGACAGGTATAGGTATCTTCTTATAATTTCATTCTCTCCTTCCTTCCTTGCCCACCAGGAATTGTTCTTCTAGACATAATTTTGAGTTGATGTATCTTCTAGGTTGAAAAAAAAACATTCAATGAAAATGAAAAGGTATTTTACTTATTTTAATAGTTTTGTTCATTAATAATATACATAACAAAATGCACTTTAAATGATAAAATATTAATGATAAAAAGAATAAAAAGCATTTTAAAGATAAAAAGCATTATTTAGAGAGTAATTTTTGGCATAACCTTGGAACTTTTGGAAAGCTATTAGCTTACTTTTATTCAATGATTCTAATCCTCAAATTTATTTTAGCCACATAATTCAGTAATACAGCAGAATTACAGTAATACAGTAAGCAGTAATACAGAGACTATCACAGCCCGGATTATCGACACCCACCCTGCAGCAGTTTTTTTTCAGTGCAGCCCAGGTATGCTAAACCAGAGACTCTCAGACACGGGGCAAAGCTGCTACTTGCTCTCCCTGTGCCCAGCCGCTCATGAGGTGCCCGGGAGGCATGGTGGGTTCTAGCCCTGACCTGCCACCCCAGCAGAGCCTCACAACAAGCCAGACGACCGCCCCCACACACACACACACTCTATGGGGCCCGCCATTTTCCACATCCAGACTTCCCTCTCCGTCACAACTCCACCCAGCAGTTCAGACTATCACAGCCGGGATCATCGACACCCACTCTGCAGCAGTTTTTTTTTTTCAATCCGGCCCAGGTATGCTGATCCAGAGACTCTCAGACATGGGCAGAGCTGCTCCTTGCTCTCCCTGTGCCCAGCCGCTCATGAGGCACCCGGGAAGCATGGCAGGTTCTAGCCCTGGCCTGCCACCCCAGCAGACCCTCACAACAAGCCAGACGACCCACCCCCTACTCCATGGGGCCCACCATTTTCCACATCCAGACTTCCCTCTCGTCACAACTCCACCCAGCAGACCAGACTATCACAGTCCGGCTCGCACAGCTGCTAGCAGCTGCGTGGTTCATCAGTAAATGCTTTATTTAGGTGATTACAACAGTATGCCACCTGCACGGCAAGCCTGGCAAGCTGCTCATGTAGTATTTGATATGCCAAATACCAGTAACATTTATATTAGTTCATTATCGTGACCTAATATAATGGTTTGAGGCTCTTTATGTTCCTGGAGCAAGTGGATGCCTTTGGGTTCTCCTAGCATGAGACAGGACATATGGAGATATTACTGGTGCCTGCTCTAGCAAATAGATGATTAACGGGAAGATAGTGATAGTGATAGTGAATTCAGTAATACAATAATTCATGATAAAAGTATTTAATGCACTCTTTTTATTGACAACTGGTTTAAAAGAACCTAAAAAATAGATGAGATAGAATAAATAGTGTGTACTTTCAATAAAAGAGCATAGGAATCACCAAAATTTTCAAAGCCATTAAAAATATTATTGACATTATCTATTAAAAGTGAAAAATAAGGCAGCCAAGTATCTAATATGTATGGTTGCATGTGTTTTGTAATGGTGTATATTAATAGTCTCTCTGTATCTGTCTCTGTCTGTCTGTCTTTCACAAACACATACACAAATTATCAGCTCTCTCTCTCTCACACACACACACAAACACACACACAAAGTATCAGCTGTCAATAGTGATGATTTCTGGATTCATAGGAAAATTTTAAAGCAGGGAAAAGACATTTATTTCATAAAAATCCATTCATCCATTCATCCTATGGATGCTATAATCTATCCACTCATATCCATCGAGGACCAGACAGAATCCTTTATTATACCTAACTTCAACATGAAGCTTACCAGCCACACTATAGATTTATATTACTCATGATTTCTGTTGACAAAGAGATGAAAACATTTAAAGAAAAGAGGGGGCATAAATAATTAGGGTCAAGTTAGGCAGCCAGTCATTGGCATGATCTTAAAGAAAATTCAGGTTCCTGTTTTTAGGCCCAAGTCTAAGTCCCTCTACTGTTCTCTGTTCTCATTGTTCAAACCCATGTGGTTATCATATGACAACTAATCTGTTAGGATTCAGTCTTTGCAGAATTATATGGTGAGTGATAGTGTTTTGTTTTGGTTTGGCTTGATTTAGTATTGACTATATTGTTGACATATCCACTGAGGGTTCCAAACTAAATGGATCAAAGCTCTCCTTATTTGTTGTGTTGATGAGATGTTTGCAGCTGGACACATATCAGACAGTTATTTTTCCCCAGTCAATAGGAGCAGTATGTGATGTTTCATATTATTTTATTTAGATAAAAATGCAAGTTCATTCTTACCAGTCTAGTCCTGAATAATACAAGTCTTGAAATAATGTGAGCACTGAAATAATAGGTCTCTAAGAGTGTGTTATTTGAGTGTGTTATGCTCAGTTCAAATAACACACTTCTATTCTTCATACTAAAGTAATCACTATCATTCATTATCTTGAAGACTTCTCATTTTGACTTTGCACCATTGAATAAACTTCAATAAACTTTTTAAATAAAAAGAATGAGCAATGGTAGTTTGTTTTGGTTTTTTTTTCTCATTTCATTTTTTTATTTTTATTTTTATTACTTTTTTCCAATTACAAGATGTTCATGTTTGATTTTCGATTCTACTGTGTTCCAACACCCATCCCTCCACCCTGTGCCCGTTTCACATCACCAATGTCCCCACCCCCTCCCCCAGCCTGCCTCCATGGCAGGTTTTGTATCTCCTTTCTCTCTTTCTCTCTAACTCTCTCTCCCACTTCCCTTTCCTACATATCGTGGAATGTAGTCTATTCTAGGACATGATTGGTTCCACTAGTTTGATGGACCATGTAGCTGCTTGCAGCCGCACGACTTGGGGAGCCTCATGGTCAGCTGAGCTTGGGGAGAGCTGAGTGCCAGCTTTCCCCATTGTGATTGAGTCTCTGCCTTCTATGGCCGGTCGTCCTGGGGCCAATGGTAGTGTTTGGAATCCAGTCAAAAACCTTATTCTCATTTTTAGGAACACTTATTACCTGGCCAATACTGTTTTTTCTTCCTTGTTTGATCAGACTTTATTATACAGTATATGTTTGGTCATACTTATTTTAATTTTTATAAAATTTACTTTTAATTGAAAATAAATGTATATTTCAGGGCAGAATTTATCATAGAATGCTTACAACTACGTCTTAAATGTTCTGATGAGACTTCTACAATTTTTCTTCATCAAAATAGTTTATTCCCAAGTGGGTTTTAATGTCCTCTAAAAGGATATTAACTGCCACTGTTCAATGTTCAATGAGCTGATAGCCTTTTAATAGCTAAGTCCAAAGATCTATTTTGGGCCTCTTTTGCTTGGCTTCCCTGTATCATTTCCTCTAGATACACATTCCACTGCTTCCGGATATATTCCTAAAGCTCTCCACTCACCACCTCAGCTTTGGGGATGTCTTCTTTGACTAACCATGCCTTCATTGCTCTCGCTTCATGAAGTTCCCGTTTCTGTTATTTCTCTCGGACCTCAGCTCTCCCTGGATGATTTCGCCTAATCTTTTGAATATGGCAATCTCTATCATATGACAACAGCTCCTTTCCTAGCTCTGTATACCTAATTGAATAAACTCAGGCACCAAAATGAATTATCTTCACTATCCTCATTACCTTGTACATGGCCTATTCAATCTTCTACTTCCTTTTTCCATGATGCTATTACTGTCTCCAATGTGAAAGGCAGAGTCATCTTCTATATCCTTTTTTCTTCCTCACTCCTTGCTATCCAGTTTCTCATCCCTAGTTACTAATTCGCTATAAAATTGTGTCTTAGTTGGACCCTTCTTTTCCATATCCTCTGCTGAATCCTATGTAGCAGTCTTCATGCTTAGCTAACAACATTGTGCTGGTCCCCAAAATTCTATCCTTTCTACCAGTTGTTTCCTCTACATGAATTATCTCTCATTCCACTGTCTGAGTCAGCAGTCTGAAAAAATAAACAGTGATCATGCATGCATTAAAACACCAATTGGCTCACCAATAAACAGAAATACCTGAATGAATGAACAATTTCTCTAATAGAAAGTTAATATAACATAATGGTCAAAAGTCTGGATTCAGGAGTAATACAAGTTTGATGTAGGAGGTTTACTTATTTATTCTTGACTATTGTTTGTTCAGATATGGTCTCGGGCAATGTCTCTCTCTTTTTTTTTTTTTTTTTTTTTGCTTTTTTGGGTCACACCCGGCAATGCTCAGGGGTTTCTCCTGGCTCTGCACTCAGGAATTACTCCTGGCGGTGCTCGGGGGGACCATATGGGATGCCGGGATCGACCCGGGCCGGCACAGGCCGGCCAAGCGCGCAAGGCGTGCACAGGCCGGCGCGCGTGCAAGGCAAACGCCCTACCCGCTGGGCTATTGCTCCGGCCCCTCGGGCAATGTCTCAGCTTCAGCCTAGACATTGCCTTGCCAAATGAGTCTCAGAAAAGATAACTTTCAAAATGAATGATCAGAAGCAAACACTGCCATTGTTCTAGTTACATGAATATCCACACAATCTTTCCAGTCACAATTTATACTTACTCTCTTACTATAAGTAAGATGAGAAATATTAATGTATTTAGTTATGACCTTTTAAAAGCTTAACTATTTCTCAGAGGATTATAAGGTTGAAACTCTCCATTATCATCTCTTACTTCCAAATAACTTTCTTGTGCATAGTTGTGCAGTTTTAAATCATCTCAATTTTCCAGACATGGACTCTGCAGAGCCTGGACATACTTCTCAAATCTCTCAAGTGCCTTTCTGGGTGTACCAGTTTTGTATCACTTTGCCTTCCTCTTTGATGTCCAGGAGTTGTGCCTTCGTAGGGATATCGTCAATGATTTTTGATTTTCATTTTGGAGAGAAATTAGTCTAAATAAAATTTTTCCAGAAAATTATATTTATGAGATATCAATTTGTTATCATAGATCTGCCATTACCTTTCAAGAATATAAATTTGAATCATAAAATAGCATTAATATAAAGATCTTTAGGAGACTATCTGAGGCAGTGCTCTTCCTTTTTACTTGATCACTTGATGACTTGAATCCCGTTATTCATCCATTTGCTCAAGCGGGTGCCAGTAACATTTCCATTGGACCCTATCACATGCCAATGTAGCCCAATGGCATCTGGTTGGTTCAGGAATATGAAGAGCCTCAAACCGTTCCTTCAGAGTCTTGCCAAGGAAGTCTGACCATCTTGTAGGTGGGTTGCCACATGATCTTTTGACATCCTGTGGGATCCAGTCGGTAATGGCTCTAGTCCAGCAGTTGTCTCCAAATCGCATCACATGTCCAGCCCATCTGATTTTCGATGCCTTGGCAAACGAGACAGCGTCCCTGATTCTGGAATAGCGACAGAGGTCAGAACTCCGATTCCTTCTCTCACTTGAGTGAGGCGTGATATTCCAAGCATAGCTCTTTCTATTCCTCTCTGGGAGACCCAAATAGCATTCTCATTCTGCTTTTGTAGGGCCCAGGTCTCTGAGGTGTATGTTAGTGCAGGGAGAACGGTGGAGTCAAAAGATATGTGCCTGGAGCCGGAGGTTCTTTGTCCTTTTAGCTATTTCTTCGATGCCTTTGAAGGCATTCCACGCCACTTCCGCGCAGCTCAGATTTTAGGTCGTTCATCATGTTGACTTCTCGACCTCGGTACACATAACTGCTGCATTCAGAGATGTCTGTTCAGAGAGTGAATGGGGCCTCTGGAACTAGTTCATTTTTCATGAACATTGTTTTGCTTAGATTCAGCTGTAGACCTATCTTTCCACATTCTTGGTCGAAGTCAGCCAGCATTTGTGCTGCTTGGCTGATTCTTGGTGTTATTAGAACGATATCATTGGCAAAGCGGAGGTGGTGTAGTTGCCGACCGTCTACCTTCACTCCCATTCCTTCCCATTCTAATTGTCGCATGATATTCTCGAGGGTGGCACTGAAGAGTTTTGGTGAAATGGTATCACCCCGTCGAACTCCTCTTTTCACATCAATGATCACTTCCTTGAAGAATGGTGAGATCCTGGTGGTGAATCTGTAATACAGCTCATGAAGGATCTTGATGTATTGGGTTTGAACACCCTGTTTGGCTAGGGCTTCGATGACTGCTTCAGTCTCCACAGAATCAAAGGCTTTCTTTAAATCAATGAGCGTGAGACACAGTGGCATCTTGTACTCCCTACAAATCTCAGTGAGCTTGGTTACTGTGTGAATATGGTCAATTGTGCTGAATCATTTCAGCACCCAGCAGATTTACCCGGCAGAGCAGATACCAGCTGTCCCCGTTGAACCCCCTGCATTCCATGGACCACGAGCGACTTCCGACCTGAGTCCACCATCCCGACAGAGCCTCAGAAGAACCCAGAGGAACCCCCACATCTGGTTGGCAGCGATTTTCACCATTTACACTCCGCAGCTCTTAAGATCTCCACCCAAGAGATTAAGCCAGTCTCCAGCCCGGCTTGTCTTAAACCCAGCCTACAAGGACCCACCCTGCAGAGAACCGCCCTTCAGAGGAGAGTATTTCAAGCCCAGGGAATGCTTGAGCCACAGACACAGATACACTTGGCAGAGCAGATACCAGCTTTCCCTGTTGCACTGCGGCTGCTGCGCATTTACCTCCAAATTACCATGAATATTCTACCCACCCCTCTGAAAGAGTCCCACAAGCTACTGAGTGTATAGTGTCCACCACGGCAGAGCCTGGCAAGCTGTCGGATGCGTATTCGATATGCCAAAACCAGTAACAAAAATGTTTATTTTCCTGACACCAAAAGAGCCCTTAATATGGCTGCAGTAAGAAGGGTGAACAAGCTCTTCCCTTTTGCCATTTTTACAGATGTTTCTGTTTATAAAAACTGGCTCATTAATTTATTTTCAGAGTTCCTAAACAATGTGAGTTTAAAAGATTCAAACCAGTTTAAGATGAGTTTGGCAAGGACTGTAGAGAAAGCACAGTGGGTAGGGGTGCTTCCCTTGCATATGACCAATCTGGATTTGATCCCTGGCATCCCATATTAATTCCTAGGCACAGAGCATGCTCATTGCAAGAGTGGTCCCAAAGCAAATAAAAAAAATTAAAAAAATAAAAAGATGATCTGGGTTTTGTTCAAAGAGAGGACATGTACCTTATATCAGAGGAAATGGATGCTGGGAGTAGAACATCTTTTCAGAGTCTGCCCAGGTTTGTCCAGAGGAGGCTGGATTTCAGGCAGTTCACAGTTCTGTCAGAAGCCAAGTGGCTGAAAATTAAGAAGCATCTGCACTGCAAAAGAAATAATGACCAGAATAAAAAGACATTCTGTAGACTGGGAGAAAACATTTTTTGAAACCTAAGTGATGGTCCAGCAGGCAGAGTACTTGTATGCAGTGACCAGGTTTAATCCCTGGCACTTTGTTTGGTCTCGTTCTGAGGTCTTCAGGAGTGGTCCCTTAGTACCAAGCCATGAATAAGTCCTGGGCACCACCAAATGTGGCCCACAAACAAAACAAAAATATTTTCCTAGTAGTCATTTGATAAAGGTTTAATGTACAATATATAAAGAGCATATACATTGAAACAAGAAAAAAATCCCATCAAACAATGGAGAAAAGAGATGAACAGAAACTTCCACAAAGAAACCATACAGATTGCCAATGGGTAAATGAAAAAATTCTCTGTTCCATTTATTATCAGGGATATACAAATTAATAAATCCAAGTGCCCAAGAACAGATGACTGGATAAAGAAACATTGGTACATAGACACTATGGAAGACTATTTGACTATAATAAAAAATAGATCCATGCAATTTGGTACATGTGTGGATATGGAAATTATCATTCTGAAAGAACTCAAAAGGTGAGGGACAGATATAGAATGATCTCTCTCATATATGAAGAGTCCTTGTAAAGAATAAGAGATGCTTGAAGGCAACAGAACCTATGAACTTCTCTAAAGAAGTTTGCTTGGAAGTGGGGATGGTCGGACGTGGTGAGGGAGAGAAATGTGCTCTCTGATGCAAGGTGCAATGTTGGAATGTTGTATCCATAAAACCAGTAACTATATTGTAAATCATGATGCTTAAAATTAAGAAATAAAAATTAAGTAGTAGAGAGAAATGGGCTCTAGATTCTCTCCATGGCCTGAAAATCCTGCAGGTGCTATTCAGGGTTGAAAAGAGAACTACTGAGCCCTTCATTTTCTCTCAAACAAATTACTAATATAAAATAAAGATGACTAATCATTTTGTTACACCTGAGGAAGGAACAGGTGTTTTGTGGAAAAGAGTTTGTAAGGCAAAAATAAAACAATCCTTGCTTTTTTTCCCTTCTTTTAGGTAGGACTCCTCTCCGGTGAGATCCTCTCTCTCTTTGGTGGGAGACTTGGGCTCTCTTTCATGTTCTAAGTTCTGACCAGAGTTATTTCATTATATTGGATTGTGGTGGTAAACTTTTGTACTATTAAAAGCCTTTTTTGGAACTGCAAAAAAAAATAAATAAAACAATCCTGTGCAATCCTGAAGCAGCAGTAGTAATACCAGCTAAGGTTCAGGGTAAAAAACGCCAGTTCATTAGCCATATGGGATCAGTCAAGCGAATCTGTTTCATAACAGTCTTGGTATCAGTACAGGATTATTTGATAGGTCTTTGGTACCTGAGGCTTCAGTATCTTATGTATTTCTTGCATATTTGCCATCTGCTTGAGATTGAGTTTGGAGAGTTAATTTATTTCACATGTCATTCGATCTGGAAGAAACCTCAAAGATCATCTAACTTCTTGGGTGTCAATTTAGCTTTCAGGCACTCATGTAGAGTACCTTTCCTAGGTTTAGGTAATAGACTAGTTGGGATTAGGCTGGATCACAGAGTGGAGCACATGGAGGTTCATGTATATGCACGTAGAAGCACTACCTGTGTCTTGGGGCTAGATTGCACTTACGAATCCCAACAATGCAACTAGCTCTGCATGTGTGTGTGTTTGTGTGTGCGTGTGTGTGTGTGTGTGTGTGTGTCTAATCATCTTCTTTGTAGGAGAAACTGAGGTCCTTTTGTATGAATGATGCTGCAGCTGGGAACAGAAACTGGATTTCTATTTTTTAACTTAGAGGTCTGGGAGAGTGTGTTTTCATATGGTCAAGACACAGTAAAAAGAGCATAGGAGTGCCCAGAAATTGCACCATTTGGTTCAAAAGGAGTGCAGGCCTCTGAGACAGACACAAAGAAAGTGGTTAGAGACAGAGCCAGCAGCTGCACCCTGAACAACCTTCTCTACTGCCTCAATGAATTTAGACCCAATGTTAAAAAAAAGAAAACACTTGGGATGCCACTAAATTACTGTAAGTCAACTGATCCCTAAGAAAAATGTTGCAAGAACAAGTCACTTCATCAGTGTTGGAGGCCAAAAGACGTTTGTGGCCAAGTCACCCCTAGGCCAGGCCAGAGACCGGTTCTCTGCTCTTCAGTCTTTGCTTGCCCCCTGCAGGTCAGTGTCCAAACTTATGGGAGCTGAGTTACGCACTAAACCTCCCCATGACTTCTTACTGTTTTGATTGATAGATTTGGGCAGAAGGTTGCTGGGCATGAGACTATCACTGATGGTAGCTAGTATTCTTGAAAGAGAAACCTGACAAGTTGGGGAAAAAAACATAGGTCTTAACCATATCATTTGCCTAAATAACTTTTTAGTCAGGGATGCAGTTCTCTAAAGTTCATTTCCAGAGGGCATCATAACTCAGTTTTCTTTCTGCCTCATCCTAAAACGATGCACTCTTTTGCAATCACCCCTTTGCCTTAAGTATAATTATAAAAGCTATTGTATAAAAAATACTAGGATGGGCCGGAGCGATAGCCCAGCGGGTAGGGCGTTTGCCTTGCACGCGCCGGCTCATGCCGGCCCGGGTTCGATCCCGGCATCCCATATGGTCCCCGAGCACCGCCAGGAGTAATTCCTGAGTGCAGAGCCAGGAGTAACCCCTGAGCATTGCCGGGTGTGACCCAAAAAAGCAAAAAAAAAAATACTAGGATGAATTGTAGAAAAGGGTTGCAGCTTTGCTTCTCTGATGCTGTTTAGAAGATAGTAAAAAGCCTCAACGTAATCTTGCCTACAGTAAGATTGAAGGTAGTTGAGAGCTCAGCAGTCATGGTAGGGACATCCTTCCTCTCCTGGTTTCCTCTTCCCATGCCTGGAGTGTTTCAGTTTCCTTCTGTGGGAGATGTTGTGAGCAACAGGGGAATTGAGAAGCATCAGATAGCATAATTGGTCTTTGTAAACTTCTGTGTTTAATTTGTATGAAAACAATGGAAAACATCTCTGAGCCATTACTTGTAGGAAAACAGCATTAGGGAGAGATTAATTTTGCCTTGTTTGCAAACAAATGGAGGAGCAAATACCAACTGAGGCTGCCTGTCACAGGCTTCCTCTAGGTAGGAATGTTCAAGCATCAGGTTGTTCCTTTTCACCTTGGTGTTGCTGCAATAGTGGTAATGGTGGTGGTGGTTGTGCATATGCGTGCATGCACATGCATGCACATGTGTGTGAGTGTGTGAGAGAGTTATAGAAACTCAAATGTGCAAAGTATTGCACTAAAATTATGAAATTTAATTTCTGCTGATGGCAGTAACTTAGTCACTATGACCAGGGTTTCTCAACCTTAACATAATTCACATTTGGGGCAGGATAAATCCCTCCCTGACTCTATTGAGTAGAGACTGGTAGTCACAACTCCCCACACCCACACTCCCATGATTTTACCAGCCTAAAAGAATCTGGCATTTTCACATGTCCCTGGAAGGGAAAACATGTCATGTATTGAGAACCATGGCACAAATACTAAACTCACTCTCTCTGGAAGTACATAGTCATCTCCAGATTCACCTCATTTCTCTTCTCCTTCCAATCACTCCAGCAGCGGGCACCTCACCACAGACACTCTGAGGGATTTGTGAATAAAGTTGGCATCGAGACAGAGACCTTTAGACTTGTAAATAAAGTTGGCATCGAGACAGAGACCTTTGGTTCCAATCACTGCTCTGTTGGCATCCATTGTTGATGTAACCCGAACTATATTCTCACAACAGATATAATTTCTCTGCTGAGTTCAACCTCCTCTTCTGTTGATGGGGTTCCTGACTCAAGTCTGACTGGTGGATTCTATGATCCTGAAACTCAGTAACTTTTTCTATTTCATCTTTGATTTTGACTGTTTACCGTAGCCTCTCCTTGAGAATCCTCATTCCTTGGCCATCAGTCACTTTAGTTCTTTCTGCTCATAAAGAATGAGCAGGTAATGTGATGTTACCTGTTCTGCTCATGGAGTCATCTAATTAATTATTCTCGGGGTTCCCTGCAGGACAGTAGTATGGAAGGAGACAAGGTAGTGACTGGGTAAGGTGGTTTTATGTCAGCTCCTCTGGGATGCTCACATTCTACCCGTTTTCTATAGTCCTTGCTTACTGGAGGAGGTGCCTGGGAAGGTTTCTTCACAGCACCCCTGACAAGAAGCTAGCACAATTTCCCTTGCTGTGTCTCTCCACAACTTTCCTGGGGAGATTCCATCACCTCATGCACAGGGATGAGGGGCCCTTGTACAAAGTCTTTCTATGTTGACATGTCTTTTCACTCTTCCTTATTCAAGTGTTCAGTTATCTTCAACTTCTTCGAGTTATCTTCTCTCTGTGTTTCAGGAAAAGAGACAATAGACTTTATCTTGTAAACACTCTACTCCTTCTGGAACTCAAGAATCTTCTCATCATCACCCCTTCTTGAACCTGTTGCCTCTGACACATGTTTAAGAACTCGAGAATTCAGTGTAGACTTTTGAGCCTTCTGGTTTATTCTTTTGTTTTTCCTTGGGATTTTGATGTACTTCTCTGGGAAATACTCTTCAGATATATGGACAAATGATAAAACGGGAAAATAAGAGGAAGGAAGGGTATACAATACCATTTGCGTGACATTTGCCTGTTGTTTAACTTCACTCATTCTGAAAATTCTTCAGCACAGCTCACCAAATGTTTCTTTCCATCAGAGCTTATTCTCCATGGAGGTGGGTGACATTACCTGTTGTTGTCTTTAAATGGGAGTTGAAGATATGGGGTCAGGAGCAACAGGAAACTCTTTCCTTCCTCCAAACTCTGAGTGGACTATGTTATAAAGCAGTTTGAGTCACTAGGAACCGGCTTTGAGAGGTACCACTGGCACAGAATCTATAGTCCGTGTGGACACAACTAATAAAACATTAGAAGGGAGTTTAAAGTGTGTATATATGTGCTTAAAGACTTGGCAATGCCTAGCTGTTTCTCTGCCAATAATGGTCATTCATTTTTCCATATAATTCTATTCATCTTCACTCTGAACTCACTCAAATAGGAAGCCGACATGATGTCTACCAAAAATCATTTTGCTGTCCAAGTTCCATAAAACAATATAAAACACTTCTATAACTCACTTTCCTGGAATGAAGGTTGTAGAAACTAGAGTGCTTCCAATTGTATTTTTAGAAAATGGCTCAGGCATTTTTCAGTGAATTAAGCCTAATTGCTTTTTCTGACAGTTGGAAACTTGTTTTAAATTTCAGCTTGTGCTTAAAAGATAATTTCTCCTGATTTACAGTTTGGCTTTGATGAGGACATCTACAATAAAAAATGCTGCTTGTATTTGCTTGAGAAGTTACCACTTGCATAATCCATGCTTGACATTCAGAGATAAAAATGAATGGAATAAAATCGATTTGATGTCATAATGGATCAAATTAACAAGGGAGCAAAGGGGATCCTGAAAGCTAACACTGCACTGATGGTCACACATGACCACGGCCCCTCCCCACATGCTTTTTCACAAACTTCCAAGCCAAAGCACAGCCATATTCAGTCCTTCAAGTTAAGCTTACCTGGTTGCTAACCGCTGCAATCACTCAAAGTGCAATTTAGAAATGTCTGTTAAAAGCACACGGATGAAATACAGGTGGAGAATGGTGTGTAATTATTAAACATTCCTGGTACATTAAGAATTGGCTATGATTAAAGTGATAGTAAGTCTTCAAGGAATAAAATGTTTTAAAAAGCAAAATGACAGTCAATTATGTATTTCTGTGTCTCAGTGGGAAAAAACTGAAAAATATATTTATGTGAGTTTTTTTTTATTTCATGAAAGACAGGATGAACCCAGACTATCATTTCTGCTTTGAATGTGGAAATTGAATAGCAAGTAAATCTTTGGTTAAACCTCTTGCAGACTGGAATTAGCTCAGAAAAACACAGAAGGAAGAATTCAGAAAAGCCACAAGATGAGAGCCAGGGGCTGGGAGATGACAACCCCTGAAGTTTAAGTGCCGAAGAGGTTTATGTGCTAACCTCAAACCACTTGTCTTAACTGGTTGACCCTCTGCATGTGCTACTGATCCATTATTTATATTTTGCCTGGAAACTTCTCTTAAAAATTATTGTTGCTTTTAAGTTTGTACTTATTATTTCCCTCAAGTTTTTATTTTGAAAACTTGCAACTCTACAAAAATGTTGAATTATAGAATAAGTACCGGTAGAGTCTCCCTAGATTCATGAATACTTACTCTTTCAGCAAGTCTTTGATACATTTGCTACTTTTTCTCTACATGTCCAATTACTTGCAAGTTGCAATTGTCTGCATCCTCTAGGAGAAAGGACATTCTTCTATATAACCACAGTAGTACATAGGCCAAATGTAACATTGTAATAGAAACATTATCTGACTATATAGGACATACATTTCCCAAATTGCTACTAAAATGTGGTTTGTAGGAACATTGTTTTATTTTTGTATATTTTTTAAAGTATTTTATTATACCACCATGAGATATACAATTACAAAGATGTTCATAAGATGTTCATATTTGGGTTTCAGTCATACAGTGTTCCAGCACCCGTCCTCCACCAGTGCCCATCTCCCACCACCAATGTCCCCGGTTCCCTCCCTCCTTCCCTAGCCTGCCTCCATGGCAGATTCTTTATTTCTTTCCCTTTCTCTCTATCTCTTTGTCTTTTCCTTCCCTTCCACATTGAGGATTACAGTACACACATTAAAAGGTTATCATGTGTATCTTTTGCCTGTATTTAATGTTCAGTTCTAGGTTGGTATTAGCACTTTCAACAATTATTAGAACACTAGAACGTTGTTTTTAGATCTAAATTGAACTAAGAAAGCATCTGTTTGACTGTCCTGTGTCCTTGATTTCCTTCTATATAGAACAAAGGTCAGCAAACATTTTCTGTAAGAAGCAGATATAAATATGAGCACCTATATAAAATGCACTATATAGGTGGTATAATAAAAGAATGAATAAAAATAAATAAAATATGATACATGAATATAAATTTTATAGTCTTTGTAGGTCATATTTATTTCTTCATATTCTTTTATTTTTTAATCATCAGTCAACTCTGTGTAGCACAAAACAACTATATATAATATATAACTGATTGATGTTCTGGGTTCCCAAACAATCTTACCCACACCACTGTTTTCCTCTGGTTACCACTATTTTACTCTTAAAAGCGAAGAAGGGGTTTTGTTTGTTTGTTTTGTTTTGCTTTGTTTGTACTCTATTTTTTGGGGCTATACCTGGTGATGCTCAGGGGTTACTCCTCACTCTGCACTCAGGAATTATTCCAGGCGGTGCTCGGGGGACCATATGGGATGCAGGGGATCGAACCCCTGTTTACTGCATGCAAAGAGAAAACACTCTCTCCACTGTACTAACTCTCCAGCACCTGAGAGTTGGGTTTGTTTTGGGGTCACACACAGCAATGCTCAGGAGTTACTCCTGGCTCTCTGCTCAGAAATTACTCCTGGCAGAATTTGGGCGACCATATGGGATACTGGGATCGAACCCGGTTGGCCACATGCAAGGCAAACACCCTACCTGCTGTGCTATCGCTATGGCGCCCCAATCCATTTTCTTTAATGTTTTATTATATGACCATGAGATATACAATTACAAAGATGTTCCTGTTCGGTTTCAGTCATACAGTGTTCCAGCACCCATCACCCCATCAGAGCCCATTTCCCACCATTAATAATCCCAATTCCTCCCTCCTGCCCTAGCCTGCCTCTATGGCAGGTTCTTTATCTCCCTCTCTCTCTCTCTCTCTCTCTCTCTCTCCCCTCTTACACATTGTGCACTGCAATTATATACATTTAGAGGTTATCTGGTATATCTTTTTGCCTATATTCAATGCTCAGTTCTAGGCTAGTTTTATCATTTTTGACGAGCATTAGCACACTGTTCCCTTCTCTGTCTTACCTAGTCTCTGACTCCCACACACACTTGGTAGATTCCACCTTTGACAAGACCTCCTGATTCATGTTTTGCCTGACCTTGGATATTGGTATCATAATAAATATGTATGATGTATACATATGATGTATATGATGGTGTTTCCGCTGCGTATTTTTGGTTTCCCAGAGTAGATTCCCAGGAGTGGTATGGCTGGGTCAAATGGGAGTTCAATTTCTAGTCTTTGGAGGAATGTCCATATTGTTTTCCAAAAGGGCTGGACCAGCCAGCACTCCCACCAACAGTGGATGAGAGTCCCTTTTTTCCCCACATCCACTCCAGCACCGGTTGTTCTTGCTGTTTTGGATGTGTGCCAGTCTCTGTGGTGTGAGATGGTACCTCATTGTTGTTTTGATTTGCATCTCTCTGATGATTAAAGATGAAGAGCACTTTTTCATATGCCTTTTGGCCATTCGAATTTCTTCTTTTTGGAAGCTTCTGTTCATTTCTTCTCCTCATTTTTTGATGGGGTTGACTGTTTTTTTTCTTGTGAAGGGCTACCAGTGCCGATATATCCTGGATATTAACCCTTTGTCAGATGGGTATCGGGTGAATATCCTTTCCCACTCTGTGGATTGTCTTTGTATCTTGGTCACCGTTTCTTTTGAGGTGCAGAAGCTTTTCAATTTTATATAATCCCATTTGTTTATCTTTGCTTCCATTTGCTTGGTCAGTGGTGTGTCGTCTTTAAAAATACTTTTTAGTTTTGATGTCATAGAGCCTTTCTCCTATGTTTTCTTCGATGTACCTTATAGATTCATGTCTGATGTTGAGATCTAGAATCCATTTTGATCTGACTTTTGTGCATGGCGTTAGAAGGAGGTCTAAGTTCTTTTTTTACACGTAGCTGCCCAGTTTTCCCAGCACCATTTGTTGAAGAGGCTTTCTTTGCTCCACTTAATATTTTTTGCTCCTTTATCAAAGATTAAGTGGTTGTATATTTGAGAGTGTGTTTCAGGATATTCAGTTCTATTTCATAGGTCTACGGGTCTGTCTCTATACCAATACCACACTGTCTTAATTACAACTGCTCTGTAGTAGAGCTTGAGGTTGGGGAAAGTGATACCTCCCATCTTCTTTTCCCCAAGGATTGCTTTAGGTATTTATGGGGGGGTTTATTATTCCATACAAATTTCAGGAGTGTTTGTTCAATTTCTTTGAAGAACATCATGGGTATCTTTATAGGGACTGCATTGAATCTGTATAAATCTCTAGGGAGTATTACCATTTTGATGATGTTAATCCTTCCAATCCATGAGCAAGGAATGTGTCTCCATTTCGTCAGGTCTTCTTTTATTTCCTGAAGTAATGTTTTGTAGTTTTCTTTGTAGAGATCCTTTACATTCTTTGTCAAACTGATTCCTAGGTATTTGATTTTCTGCGGTGCTATTGTGAATGGGATAGTTTCTTTAATGTCCCTTTCTTCTCTTTCGCTGTTCGCGTATAGGAAGGCCATTGACTTTTGGGTATTGATTTTGTACCCTGCCACTCTACTATAGGAATATATTCTTTCTGGGGAGCCTCTTGGTAGAGAGTTTCGGGTTTTCCAGGTATAATATCATGTCATCTGCAAATAGTGACAACTTGGCTTCTTCCCTTCCTATCCGGATACCCTTAATGTCTTTTTCTTCCCTGATTGCTATGGCAAGTACTTCCAGTACTATATTGAATAGAAGTGGTGAGAGTGGACGTCCTTGACTTGCCCCCTGATCTTAAGGGGAAGGCTTTCAGTTTTTCCCCCATTGAGAATGATGTTCGCTGTGGGCTTGTAGTAGATGGCCTGGATTATCTGGAGGAAGGTTCCTTCAATCCCCATTTTACAGAGAGCTTTTATCATGAATGGGTGTTGAATCTTGTCCAATGCCTTCTCTGCATCTATTGATATGATCATATGGTTTTTATTTTTCTTTTTGTTGATATGATGTATTATGTTGATTGACTTGCAGATGTTGAACCATCCTTGCATTCCCGAGATGAATCCCACTTGGTCATGGTGTATAATCTTTTTGATGACTCTTTGGATTCTATTTGCTAGTATTTTGTTGAAGATCTTAGCATCTGTATTCATCAGGGAGATTGGTCTGTAGTTTTCCTTTTTTGTGACATCTCTGTCTGCTTTGGGTATCAGGGTGATATGTGCCTCGTAAAAGCTATTTGGGGATGTTTCTGTTTCTTCAATTTGCCGGAAGAGCTTAAAAAAATTGGGAGTAGGTCCTCTTTAAAGGTTTTGTAGAATTCACTGGTGAATCCATCTGGACCTGGACTTTTGTGTTTGGGGAGACTTTTAATTACCGATTCTATCTTCTCAACGAAGATAGGTTTGTTGAGGTATTCCAAGTCTTCTTGTTGCAGACTTGGGAGGCTATAGGGAATTCAGGAATTTGTCCATTTCTTCTAGGTTCTCTTGTTTCGTGGCATACAGGCTCTCATAGTAATCTCTGAAGATCTTTTGAATTTCTGTGGTTTCTGTTGTGATGTCCCCATTTTCATTTCTGATTCTATTTATTTGAATTCTCTCTTTTCCTTTTCTTACAAGTCTTGCAAGTGGTTTTGTCAATCTTGTTTATTTTTTCAAAGAACCAGCTTTTTGTTTTTTTTTTTTTTGAAAGCATTTTATTTTATTTTATTTTTTGAGAGGTAGTAGACTCCTTTTTTTTTTCAATTAAAAAGTTTATATTTGGGTTTTGGTCATACAGTGTAGCAGCACCCATCCCGCCACCAGTGCCCATCTCCCACCACCAACGTCCCTGGTTCCCTCCCCCCCTCCCCCAGCCCTCCTCCATGGCAGGTTCTTTATTTCTTTCCATTTCTCCATCTTTCTCTTTTCCTTCCTCTCCAGACTATGGATTACAGAACATACATTAAAGGGTTGTCATGTGTATCCTTTTGCCTCTATTTAATGCTCAGTTCTAGGTTGGCATTAGTACCCTCACAATTGTTAGCACACTGTTCCATTTTCTGTCTTACCTAGCCTCTGACTCCCACCCACGTTTGTGATAATTTCCACCTTTGACAGGACCTCCTGATGTATGTTTCACTTGACCTTGGATATTGGTATCATAATATGTACCTATATATTTATGTTATGCAGATAAATGCAGTCATTCTGTAACTGTCTCTCTCCTTCTGGCTAATTTCGCTCAACATAATCTTCTCCATGTCCATCCATTTGTAGGCAAATTTTATAACTTCATTTTTCCTAACAGCTGCATAGTATTCCATTGTGTAGATGTACCAAAGCTTTTTTATCCAGTCATCTATTTTCGGGCACTCGGGTTGCTTCCAGATTCTGGCTATTGTGAATAATGCTGCTATGAACATAAAAAGTAGGGATGGTGTTTCCGCTGCGATTTTTGGTTTCCCAGAGTAGATTCCCAGGAGTGGTATGGCTGGGTCAAATGGGAGTTCAATTTCTAGTCTTTTGGAGGAATGTCCATATTGTTTTCCAGAAAGGCTGTACCAGCCGGCATTCCCACCAACAATGGATGAGTGTCCCTTTTCCCCCCACACCCACGCCAGCACTTGTTGTTCTTGTTCTTTTGAATATGTGCCAGTCTCTGTGGTGTAAAGTGGTATCTCATTGTTGTTTTGATTTGCATCTCTCTGATGATTAGTGATGATGAGCATTTTTTCATATGTTTTTTGGCCATTCGAATTTCTTCCTTGCTGAAGTTTCTGTTCATTTCTTCTCCCCATTTTTTGATGGGGTTGTTTGTTTTCTTCTTGTGAAGTTCTACCAGTGCCTGATATATCCTGGATATTAACCCCTTATCAGATGAGTATTGGGTGAATATTCTTTCCCATTCTGTGGACTGCTTTTGTATCTTAGTCACTGTTTCTTTTGAGGTGCAGAAGCTTTTTAGTTTCCATGTAGTCCCATATATTTATCTTTTCTTCTAGTTGCTTTGTTAGAGATGTTTCATCTTTGAAGATGCCTTTAGCTTCAATGTCATGGAGGGTTTTTCCTATATTTTCTTCAATGTACTTTATGGATTCAAGTCTGATATTGAGATCTTTAATCCACTTTGATCTGATTTTTGTGCATGGTGTTAGACACAGGTCCAGCTTTTGGATTCGTTGATCTTCTGAATTGTTTTTTGACATTCCATCTCATTGATTTCTGCTCTAAGTTTTATTATTTCTTTCTTTCTGCTTGGGTTGGGCTCCTTTTTGTTGATCACTTTCTAAGATCTTAAGTTGTGAAGTCAGACTGTTTATGATGGCCTTTTTCTTCTTTTCTGATGAATGCTTGAAGAGCTATGAACTTGCCTCTCAACACTGTTTTCACTGTATCCCACAAGTTCTGGTAATTCGTGTCTTCAATCTCATTTGTTTCAAGGAATCTTTTGGATTTCCTCTTTGATTTCTTTTATGACTTGCTGGTTGTTCAGCAGTGAGCTGTTTAGTTTCCAGGTACTTGGTATTGGTCTCCGTTTTTGTGTACAATTAACTTCCATTTTCAGTGCATCCTGGCCTGAAAAAATAGTTGGCACAATTTCTATCTTCTTGATTTCATGGAGGTATGATTTATGGCTCAGCATGTGATCTATTTTGGAGTATGTTCCATGTGCACTGGAGAAGAAACTGTATTCAGCTTTTTGGGGGATGAAATCCCTGTATATATCTACCAGCCCTCTTTCTTCCATCTCTTCTTTTAGGACAGTATTTCCTTGGTAAATTTCAACCTTGTTGATCTATCCAGGGTTTATAGAACAGTGTTGGGGTCTCCAACTACAATTGTGTTGCTGTCAATGTCTTTTTTGAAGTCTATTAGTAGTTGTTTTAGGTATTTTTCTGGCACCTCGCTGGGTGCATATATGTTTAATAGTGTGATTTCTTCCTGATATATGCCTCCCTTGACTATTAAGAAGTGACCTTCATTGTCCCTTCTGACCTTCTTTAGCCTGAAGTCTATGTTGTTGGATACCAGTATGGCTACCCCAATCCTTTTGGATGGGTTTTTTGAGTGAAGGATTGTTTTCCAGCCTTTTTATTTTGAGCCTGTCTTTGCTCCAATTGTTCAGGTGTGTTTCTTGAAGGCAGCAGAATGTCAGGTTCAATTTTTTTGATCCATTTTGCTAATCTGTGTCTCTTAACTGGTGCATTTAGACCATTGACATTGAGAGAGATTATTGTCATGGGATTTTGTGCCATCTTTCTTTATAGATTGGTTGTTCTTTTTGGGTTATGTCTCATCTTATAGTAGATCTTTCAGTCCTTCTTTTAAGGTGGGTTTTGATTTTACAAAGTTACTAAGCAGTTGTTTATCCAAGAAGTTGTATATCTGTCCTTCAAATCTGAGTGAGAGTTTACCTGGATAAAGAATTCTTGCTGAGGCATTCATTTCATTAAGTTTTTTTACTATAACCCACCACTGCCTTCGGGCTTGGAGGGTGTCTTCTGAGAAGTCTGCTGAGAGCTCGAATGGTTGCTCCTTTGTATACAATTTTCTTCTTTGATCTTGCTGCCTGAAGAATTCTGTCTCTGTCTATGGCATCCATTACTTTGACTAGGATGTGTCTTGGGGTCTTTCTATTGGGGTCTCTTCTTGCTGGTATGCATCAGGCTTCTTGGATCTGGATGCCTTCATCCTTTAACTCGGGGAACTTTTCAGCCAGGATGTTTATAATTGTTTTAATTTCCTTGGGGTTACTTTCCTGTCCCTTGGGACTCTGTTGATTCTTATGTTGTTCTTGCTGACTTCATCCCATTGTTCTCTGTTCCATTGCTAATCCATTTTCCAGTCTTTTTCCATCTTATGTAGTTCTCTGAGTGCTTTCTGCAGCTCATCTTCAGTCTCCTTGATTCTCTCTTCTGCTTCTGTCATCCTACTTTTGAGAGCCTCTATTGTGTTTTTCATTTAATCTACTGAGTTTTTAAGCAATGATATTTCTATTTGCATGGTTCTCATTTCTGCTCTCATTTCCTCCCTGTAATTTATTGACTGCCCTTTCAACTGCTTCATTTATGTTCTCCTGTATTTTATTGGACATCTGCTCCATTTTTTCGTTGAGCTCCTTAAGCACCTACCAATTTCTTCTCTAAATTCATTGTCAGAGAGATCATGCACATCTGCATTCTTTTTTGAGTCTTCAGGGTTGATTCCTTCATCTGTTCTTTGAAGTGGGGATCTGTGTTGTTTCCCCATGGTGTTGCGGTGTTCAGGGATAGATTCCTCTAGTGTACTGTTTCTTTTTTCTTGAGGGTATTACCTTCCCTTGTTGTTGAATTTCTTAGTTTTTGTATTAATAAGCGGCCACGTGAGCGGCCGCCTGCCCGCCAGCCGCACACCCCAGGGAGAATACCTGAGGCGGAGACAGGCCCTGTGAGAGTTCAAAATGTCTGTTTACTTCCACTTCCGCTCGGACTTCTGGGGGTAATAGTTCCACCTTCTGCCGAGGCCTGGGGCTCTATCAGGACCCCCAAGTGCCCACCCGGCCAGCCACATACTCCAGGGAGAATACCTGAGGCAGAGATAGGCGGGTGTGAGAGTTCAAAATGTCCATTTACTTCCGCTTCCACTTGGACTTCTGGGGGTTGTAGTTCCACCTTCTGCCGAGGCCTGGGGCTCTACCAGGACCCCATGCGCCCGCCCCGCCAGTCGCAAAACCCCAGGGGAAATACCTCATATCCATATTTTTTAACTGAGAAATTTTGCCAGTTTTCCCCTAACTTTAAATGCTGTAGTTTACAAAGTTGTTCATGATGATTTGTTAAAGGTATTCAATATTTTTTTGCCACCACTCTTACCTTCCCTCCACCATTTTCTTTATTTTCCTAACCACCCATCAAGTCTGTCCCTGTAGTACACCCACAATAATTTATTTTATATTGCTTACCACTAAATGACTAACAGGATGATAAAAAATATTTCCATAGAATAAAATTTATGAAAAGTGCTGTATCTCACCACAGGGACATAAGTTCTTATCTGAGGTTTTACTAAGCTGCTGTTGCAAGTTAAGGTTTGTGTGCTAAAGTTTCTGTTTATCAAGATTGGTTGGTTGACTTCTATATTACTGATCACGTGATCACTTGAATCCCGTTATTCATCATTGAGCGGGCACCAGTAATATTTCCATTGGACCCTATCACGTGCCAAAGTAGCCCAATGACATCTGGTTGATTCAGGAATACAAAGAGCCTCAAACCGATCCTTCAGGGTCTTGACAAGGAAGTCTGACCATCTTGTAGGTGGGCAGCCACGTGATCTTTTGATATTCCGTGGGATCCAGTCAGAAACAGCTCTAGACCAGCGGTCATCTCCAAATCACATTACATGTCTGGCCCATCTGATTTTCTTTTTTTTTTTTTTAAGTATTTTATTATACCACCGTGAGATATACAAATAAAAAGATATACAATTAAAAAGTTCATATTTGGGTTTTGGTCATACAGTGTTCCAGCACCCGTCCCTCCACCAGTGCCCATCTCCCACCACCAACGCCCTCGGTTCCCTCCCCCCCTTCCCCAGCCCACCTCCATGGCAGGTTCTTTATTTCTTTCCCTTTCTCTCTCTTTCTCTTTTCCTTCCCTTCCAGACTATGGATTACAGAACATACATTAAAAGGTTGTCATGTGTATCCTTTTGCCTCTATTTAATGCTCAGTTCTAGGTTGGCATTAGTACCCTCGACTATTATTAGCACACTGTTCCATTTTTCTGTCTTACCTAACCTCTGACTCCCCACGCTTTGTGATAATTTCCACCTTTGACAAGACCCTCCTGATATATGTTTCACTTGACCTTGGATATTGGTATCATAATATGTACATATATATTTATGCCATGCAAATAAATGCAGTCATTCTGTATCTGTCTCTCTCCTTCTGGCTAATTTCGCTCAACATAATCTTCTCCATGTCCATCCATTTATAGGCAAATTTTATGACTTCATTTTTCCTAACAGCTGCATAGTATTCCATTGTGTAGATGTACCAAAGCTTCTTTATCCAGTCATCGATTTTCGGGCACTCTGGTTGCTTCCAGATTCTAGCTATTGTGAATAATGCTGCTATGAACATAGAAGTAGGGATGGTTTTTACGCTCGCGTATTTTTGGTTTCCCAGAGTAGATTCCCAGGAGTGGTATGGCTGGATCAAATGGGAGTTCAATTTCTAGTCTTTGGAGGAAAGTCCATATTTTCCATATTGTTGGCCCATCTGATATTTGATGCCTTTGCAAACGAGACAGCGTCCCTGATTCTGGAATAGCGACGGAGTTTTGAACTTTGGATTCCTTCTCTCACTTGAGTGAGGCATGATATTCCAAGTATAGCTCTTTTGATTCCTCTCTGGGAGACCTGAATAGCATTCTATCCTACTTTTGTTGGGCCCAAGTCTCTGAGGCATATGTTAACACAGGGAGAATGGTGGAATCAAAGAAATATGCCCAGATCCAGAGGTTCTTTGTCCTTTTAAGCTATTTCTTCGATGCCTTTGAAGGCATTCCATGCTGCTCTCTTCCTCCTGGCGCAGCTCAAATTTTAGGTTGTTCATCATGTTGACTTCTCGACCTAGGCACGCATAACTGCTGCTTCAGAGATGTTTGTTCCATTGAGAGTGAATGGGGCCTCTGGAACTAGTTCATTTTTCATAAACATAGTGTTATTTAGATTCAGCTGTAGACCAATCTTTCCACATTCTCGGGTAGAGTCAGTCAGCATTTGTGCTGCTTGACTAATGCTTGGTGTTATTAGAACAATGTCATCAGCGAAGCAGAGGTGGTGTAGTTGCCGATCATCTATCTTCACTCCCACTTCCTTCTCATTCTAATTGTCTCATGATATTCTCGAGGGTGGTGCTGAAGAGTTTTGTTGAACTGGTATCACCCTGTCAAACCCGTCTATTGACATCTATGATCACTTCTTTGTAGAATGGTGAGATCCTGGTGGTGAATTCGTAAAACAGCTCACAAAGGATCTTGATGTATTGGGTTTGAACACCCTGTTTGGCTAGGGGCTTTGATGACTGCTTCAGTCTCCACAGAATCAAAAGCTTTCTGTAAATCAATGAACGTGAGACAGAGAGGCATCCTGTACTCCCTACAAACCTCAATGAGCTTGGTTACTGTATGGATATGGTCGATTGTGCTGAATCCTTTCCGGAAGCCTGCTTGCTCACATGGTTGTCCTTCATCTAGTGTTCTGCTAATCCTGTTCAGGATGACTCGTGTAAACAGCGAGATGATAGACAACAGGTAGATCAAGCGATAGTTGCCGATGTCGTGAATGTCTCCCTTCTTGAACAGTAGAACTGTCCTGCTGGTTTTCCATTGGGAGGGCACCTTGCATTCGGACAGGTAGCATGTGAAGAGCCTAGCTAGTGTATTGATGAGTACTGAGGGCAGGTTCTTCAGGTGTTTGGGTCTGACTTTGTCTGGGCCTGGTGCTGTTTCCTTCTTTACTGACGAAATGGAATGTCGGATTTCAGAAGGGAGGACTTTGGGAATGACATATCCATCCTGTGGAATTTGGTATTTGGGCAGGTGGACGTGGCTATCAAAGAGATCTGAGTAGAAGTCATGGATAATCTTCTCCATTGCCTTTCTGGAAAATGTGATAGATCCATCAGGGCATTGGAGGGCAGTCATCTTGGTCTTATAGTTGGCAAAGGACAGGCAGGTGATGCGAATGCTTTTCCCGGCTTCTGCTGCATCTTCCAGTATTTCTGCTCTTCTGTCTTTGAGGTCTTCTTTATCGCTTCTCTGCACCTTTAGCAAGGTTGGACGTTAGCATTTGGTCTCCTGAGGCTCGCGCCTTGCCACATTGGTGAATGAGCTAGAGAGTTTCTGAAGACAGGCATACTTTTGTGTCTTTCTCTCTCGGCATTCTTCGCACAGTCATGGAGGTGCTGAACCAGTCGGTTGTATTCTTCATCGATGTCGCCAATGATGGTATCTTCCCATGTTGCTGCAATGGTGCCAAAGAGTTCCCAGTTGGTGGTCGTTCTGGGAGTTCTCTTCTTAAACTTTGCAGCCTTTTCTCCTGTTGCATGAAGTAGAATTTTGCACGAAGGAGAGAGTGGTCTGATCCTGTTTGGAATTTGGGGGACGACAGCAACATCAGTCAAACAGAACTGTCGATTGAAGATGATGGGGTCAATTTCATTGTGGAACTGTCCGCCAGGGAGATTCCCATGTCCAACGTTTCGCTTCAGCCTTCTGGAACTGTGAGTTCCCATGAATGGTCTTGGTGGACATGATGAACTCAGATAGTCTCTCACCCTGTTTATTCCATTCCTAGGCCATGGGTCCCAATGTGGAGTTCTTCTGCTGATCTTCTTGGTCCTATCTTGGCATTAAAATCACTATGATCTTGTAGAAGGTGTGATCTTTTTATAGAACTCCTCTAGTTCCATGTAGAATTTCTCAATTTCATCTTCTTTGTATGTGGATGTTGGTGAGTAGACAATGAAGATAGAAATTGCTGGCAGTGGGCCACATCTCTTCAAGTGTAATCATCCTATCTGGTTTGTTAGGCATTCAAATGAATCAATGTTGACGGCCATGTTCATCTTGACAAGGACACCAATGCCAACGACGCCTTTCTGTCACATGTTCCAAGGAACAATTCTTCTCTGGTGTCAAATACAGCGTGATGTGATTGACGCCTCCTCTTCTCAGTCAGACCAATGATGTCATACTTGATCTTTTTTGCGCTTGCACCATCAGATCCTCAATATATGCTTCCGATACCAGCGTATGTGCATTGAAAGTACAGACAGTCATTTTAGTCCTTCTTCATTTTGGCAGCCTAGGATGGCCGTAAAATTTTATCAGGCACTGCTTGTTCACCTTTCTTACTGCTGCCGTATACAGGGTTCTTCAGGGTCAGGAAAATAAACATTTTTTACTGGTTTTGGCATATTTTACACACATCAGACAGCTTGCCAGGCTTTGCTGTCGGGCGCTATACCCCTCTTTACTTTGTGGGCTCTCTCAGAGGGGTGGGTAGAATATTCATGGTAATTTGGAGGGTAAATTTCCTGGCCACACAGTGGCCACGCAACAGGGAAAGCTGGTTTCTGCTCTGCCGGGTGTATCTGTGTCTGTGGCTCAAGCATTCCTGGGCTTGAAATACTCTCCTCTGAAGGGCGGGTCTCTCAAGGGTGGGTCCTTGTAGGCTGGGTTTTTGACAAGCCAGGCTG